>APFE030840039.1:30626-71520 GCA_000404065.3 Pinus taeda
TCAGCACGATAACATAATATGGACAAGATCGTAGAGGAGTACGAGGACATCTTCACCTCTGCTGCAGGGGTGCCTTTGCACTCTCAGGTCAATCACTCCATCCATCTGACCCTAGGTGCGTCGTTACCCAATGGACCAATCTATCAGCACTCTGTTCTAGAGAATGATGAAATCAAGAGGCAAATTCAGGAGCTAATGCAGAAAGGTCACTTTCAGCCAAGTTCATCGCCCTGTGGGAGCCCGATAATGTTGGTGCATAAGAAGGATGGGACTTGGAGACTTTGTATTGACTATGAGGCGTTGAACAAGATCACTATCTGGAATAGGTACCTGATCCTGCGGATTGATGACCTACTAGACCAACTCAAGGGGGGAAAATATTTCATCAAGATCGACTTGAATTCCATAGATCACCAGGTACCAATCGAACCCTTTGATGTGTGGAAGCTTTCCTTCAAAGACAAGGAGGACCTTTTCGAATGGTTGGTTATGCCTTTCGGGTTGACGAATGCTCCTGCAAGCTTCATGAGGCTTATGGATGAGATCTTGCGGCCATTCACCAATTTATTTGTATTGGTATACTTGGATGACATCCTAATCTTCAGCTAGAGTTGGGAAGAGCACCTTCAACACATCCGACACATTCTCCAAACACTGTGGCAACACAAGATTTGTGCCAATTTGGAGAAATGCACTTTTGGCATGACCCAGGTTCAGTATTTAGGATACATTATTGATCAAAGGGGGGTGCATGTGGATCCAACCAAGATCCTAGTCATTCGATATTGGCCAGCCCCAACAACTCTAGCGAAGCTCCGCAACTTTCTGGGTCTTGCCAATTTCTATTGCAAGTTTGGGTTGGGGTTCTCTCATATCACTTGGCCCTTGAGTCAAGTCACCAAAGGAGGATCAAAATAAAAATTATTTTGGTCTGAATATCAACAGAAGGCATTCGCATAGTTGAAACATCATCTTTACTTTGCACTAATTCTCACATTACCAGACTTGCAGTAACCATTTGAGATTGAGACAGATGCCTTTGACTATGCTATTGGGGCAGTCCTTACTCAATAGGGGCATCCAGTGGCATATCACAATGAGACACTTCTAGACACAGTCTGGAAGTATCCAACTTATGATAAAGAGATGTATTCCATTGTGCAAGCCTGCTGAAAATGGAAGCATTACATTTTGGGGAAGGAAATGACCATCCACATAGACCACTGACCCTACAATTCATAAAGATGCAAGGGAAGTTGCAAAATGATAGCCATCATAAGTGGTTCACATACCTGCAACAATTCCATTTTCATATCAAGTACAAGAAGGGCAACACAAATAATGTTGCAGACTACCTCACCCAATCTCTAATCATGGCGTTAACCACCGTGCTCAACTCTTTTGGGCATGAGACTTCTGATTGGTCACTTCTCTACAAAAGTGACACAGAATTTAGCCACACATACCATACACTCTTGGAGGGTCAGCAAGTTCCAGATTTTCACCTCCAAGATGCTTTGTTCAGGATGCTTTGTAATTCCACCTAGGACACCTTTGTGTTCCTTCAAGTGAGCATACGAAGATGATTTGGAAAGCGCACTATAATTAGGTTGTTGAGCATTTCGAGGTCGAGAAAATGGTGTCAGTACTGCATAATTATTTCTATTAGTCAAATCTTTGATAGGATGTTAGGAAGTACATCAAGTCCTACACTACCTACACCATTTCCAAACCGACCATCAAGAAGAAAGGTCTCTATACCCCGCTTCCTGCCCCTAGTTCACCTTGGGAAGCCATCTCCATGGATTACATGTCAAACCTTCCTTCTACTAAGCATGGAAACGACTGTGTTTTTGTGGTTGTCAATAGATTCTTGAAGATGGCCATTATGGCATCCTACAAGAGAGTATCACGGTAGAAGCCATTGCTAAACTGTTCTTTGAACGAGTGTGGGTACACTTTGGGATCCCATAGTCTATCATCTCAAATCAAGATAGCAGTTTCCTTTGTACATTTTGTTCCAGTCTCTGGTCGATGCTGGACACCAAGCTCACTAGGCCCACAACTTTCCATCGCTAAACTGATGGCCAGACAGAGGTCATCAACATGATGATCGTACACATTCTGCGCATGTAAAACTCAAAGCATCCATGCACATGGGATGAGAGCCTCCCCTATGTCCAACACAACTACAATTGGGCTCTCCACAATTCGACTGGCCACATCCCTTTCCAGGTGGGCTTGGAATTCCAACCACTATGTCCCATTGATGTGGCCATACCATTTGCAGTGACTTAAGCAAATTCAACTCATGTCCATTCCAAAAGCCAACAAGGGAAATAGCTTCATTGAGAACATTCAACACATCCACCAATGGGTCCATGACATATTGGACAAAGCCAATGCTAAGTACAAGTAGTGGCATGATTAGCATCAGGTGCCACATAAGTTCCAGGTGGGTGACAAATTTGGCTACATTTGCAGAAGGAGCACCTCGTTGGGCCCCACCGCAAGATTCGCCTGCTTCGATATGGGGCATACACCATCACCAAGGCTATGGGAGATAATGATTTTTAGCTAAACATTCCCCCATTCGTTGGCTTGCACTTAGTGTTCAATGTGGATCACCTTCTGCCATACTTTCCACCATTACTCGAAACATATGACATTACAGAATAACTCACACCAACAGAGTTAAATCCAGAATGGATGAACCAAGATGCAACTCATCGGATCATGGACACACATATCAAGAATTTACTCATGAGAAAAAGCTCCAACTGTATCGAGTTGTCAAAGCCGACCAACTCCTACACCAAGGAAAATGGTTCACTAGGGACCAAGTTCAACAAAAGTTTCTTCATATTATGGAGGAACTCAATGCAATGGAGACCATTGCTTCCTAAGGGGGCAGAAATGATCCAAGTGGATATTGGTGGCCACCCACCTATTCCACGTGGACCCCCACCATTGTTTCTTTCTATTTTTTAGTTTCCTTAATTGTAGCACAGAGTACTATTTTTGGCAGTTTTTCTGGTCGTGAACTTTCAGAGCTGTTTTGAGGTCCTAAACTACGTTTTTTTGGCAATATTCCTGCAATAAATTTCATTGAAATCACGTTTTCCATTGTATTCCTTGGAGAGATCTTTCCAACAAGGTATCATGCACGCCAAACAGAAGTAATATGACCAAGTTACGACCCCGAGAAGTTGGTTGCCCAACTAACCCCAACAGGGCCCATAAACTCTTGGTGTTACATCTCCTCGGGTTAGGGTTTTGGTTGTTTAAGGTTTTCTCTTATTGTTAAATCATAAAAAGGCCCTTGAGCTTCATTTTAATGGAGTTCAAAAGCATGTAGCTACCACATCTCTTCTTAGAGATAAGCTACTATCGCCCGAGCTAGTCTCATTTCCATTCTGTTTGTAAGCATGTTTCATTATTTCATATTAATGAAAGATAGTGTTATATCTATTGCATCTCTGTATTTATGGTTATATCTATAATTTGTTGTGTTCCTATTTAAATTTGGATCATTGGGGGTTTATCGAAGACCTTAAAAAATGTCTTCTAGGGGGTCAAAACTGCTCTAGA
The DNA here is from genome assembly GCA_000404065.3 of Pinus taeda. NCBI lineage: Eukaryota > Viridiplantae > Streptophyta > Pinopsida > Pinales > Pinaceae > Pinus > Pinus taeda. Next base: position 34,218 of record APFE030840039.1, read on the forward strand.
AGTTGAGGACCCGAAAAACTACTAAAAATAGTAAATGTTACAATAAACAAGGAAACAAATGAAACCGACTAGATTTCTAGGTGGAATAGGTGGGTGGCCACCAATATATACCTAAATCATAAATATCTCACCTTCCTAGACTTATGTGAACCCTACTTAATAGAAGTGAATTTTGGGAAAAATTCCTCATTAGTATGTGAATTCATAAAGTATTGGTTATCTTGGCCCGACGGACTTATACTTCTCACTTTGTGCATTTGAAATTTGGAGACATATGCCTTAAGTGGTTTCCCTCTTGGAATTTCTCATTACAAACTTGAAACAAGCTAGTATTTTGGGCTTTTGAACATGGCAAACTTACCCAAACTTGGACAAATAAAAGTACTAGAGAGGCCCAAATTGTCAAAATACTTAATCATTTTTTGGTCTTAAAGGATTTCTTGGAGGGGAATATAATATTATGTTAAAGGATATCAATAAGAGTAGAGTTACAAGATAACATGGTACTTTTAAAATTGGTTGTTTCATAAGGGAAACAACAAGCCCCTTTAAGCTAAATCCTTGTGACTAAAAGAAAATCATTGACTTCATTCAAACCTTAAAGAATACTTTGGTTCCTTTAAACAATTCCAATTTTCACAAAAGATTGATAAATTCTAAGAAATAGGAAATCTAATGGTAAAAGGAAATGAGAGAAAGATGATAGATTCCTATTAGAAGAGGAAGAGTCCCCAACTAATATGATTTCCTTGAAAGGATTTGGTTCCTTAATGGACTAATTGAATTCCAAGCTTACTAAACTAGTACATAAGAGAAAATCTTAGTTACCCTTTCATAAAGAGAAAGAGTGGTGACACAAGAAAAAGGTATTTTGGCTTGAGTTAAATGACAATAACACCTAATTCTTCTATCACTGTAAATAACAGAATTGAATTATATCTAGAAAATAACTCCAAAGGATGGGACTTAGGATAAAACTTTCCTAGACATTGTAGATGAGGGAATTAGTAATTTCAAACTCTCTTCAAAGAGAACAATCATGATAATATAGTGTCCATCTTACATTTTACAAGTTTCTTTCCTAAATTCATGGATCCTAAAGACAACCAAAAATCTTAAGGTAGATGTGGAAAAAGAGGAATTGTGATTTTTTTTAGTTATTGATATTTCATTGAAAAGGATCTTTGAGGTGTAGTGTAGGCCTCAAGAGAATATAGGAGAGTATTGACAAAGTTAAAATATCATTCATATAAATCATACCAAAGATAGACAACCAAACACACTATGAAATATTTCATCCTATCTTGTTATGCAATATTATTTACAAGTCCATCATGTATCGATTGAAAGAAAATTCTATCAAGATAGGTATCACTTAATTAGTTTGGATTCCTCGAAGGAAGGAAAATACATGAGTCCATTGTTGATCCCAGTAAGGTGTAAAATCTAAGAAATAGAGACTCATGAATTGTTAAAATTGATCTACCCAAACATTTAAGAAGGTTAGCTAGCTCTTTCTCCATCACCTTGTCATTCACATGGGCTTCATTTCACATTTTTTAGCATAGGCCATAGGATTTATAATGTTAGTCTCTCTGTAGTTTTAATTAATGGGGTAGGGTCTCCCTTCTTCATGCTAAAAAGAGGAATTTGGAAGATATTCACATTATCTCCACTCCTCTTCCTCCTTGTAGTTCAAGTTATTATTAGAGCACTCAAGGAAACCTTGGCAAATGGTTCCTTCAAAGGTATATTAATTGCATTTCATGTTTTGTGTCATATTTACTATTTTCGAATGATATTCTTATTTTTTGTGATGGCTAAAACATATGGTGGATAAGATTAAGGAGATATTGGATCTTTTCTATTCTACCATTGACATGTCGGAAAATTCTTCCAAGTCTTTGGTAAATTGATGGGGGATTTCCAAGCCATAAAATATTTACACCATGCACATCTTCACCTTACTCATAATATTCTTTGAGATAGGTTGTAAATATCTTATGTTCCATTAAATGGTTAATATATACCTATAAGGTGAATGTTAGTGGCTCATAACAAAGACAAAGAAAAAAACAAAAGAAAAATAAATTAAACACTTGGTGCAATAGATGGCTATCTTGATGTGGTCATTTAAATTTGATTAAATCTGTCATTAAGGCCAGTATACTATACTAGATGTCCCTTACCTATATTTTGAAAGGAATATTTAATTAGATAGGATAGTTTTTCTAACACTTTATTTTGTAATGGTAAAGGGATAAAAAAGGATGGGCATTGGGATCTTGGAAATAAGCTCACTATGCTGAAATTTCAAGGAGGTTTTGGATAAAAAATATATATTTGATTTTTCAAAGCTCTAGATTACTACAAGTACAAGGCCTTTCGGATAAAATGCTTAAAGATAAGTATTGTGGTCCCCTCTCCATTAATGAATGGATATGATCAACCATTAAAAAAGCCGAGAACTCTTATATTATTTGGAAATCTACAATGACATCTTTCCTTAATCTTTCTCTAGGAAAAGGGTCTCACAAATCCAAATTACAAGGATTCCCCCCTAGTGATACAATAGATGAATGGGGTCTTTACTTTAAGGAATTTTATGATTAAGTCATTGTTTAGAGATATAAAGAAATCATAAAATCTTCATTTTCTCACATCACCTTTGCACATGTATACAGGGACAAAAACATTAAATTTGATAGGTTTTCCAAAGTAGGTCGAGAGCAACAAGGAAGATGGGAAATCCTTGAATCCCAATAGAAACAACTTAATTTTTATATTCATGAATCCTAGTTTTAACTCTTTTATTATTCTAAATTGATGATTGATTGTCCTAAATGTATCTAAGATCATTGTTATCACTTTTTTGTACCAAGAATTGTCTACTCTTCATATATTATCTATCATACACAGATAGTGATTACGCAATTTGTAGACATATCCCTAATCTACTTAAAGATAAACAAATTATTTTCCTTTTCATTGACTATATACACAATGTGAGAATATTTTCTTAGAAACAAATCTCCATCTCCATATACATGGCGATCTAGTTAAAGTGAATTACAACTATTTTTGGTGTTTATAGGAATTTAGGCAACGTTGATGAACCATTTCTCTTCTTAGTTCTCAATGTAAATGTTCTTAAGGATGACTATTATATTAATTTTGTGATTTCCTATGTGACATTCATAATTAGATCTAGTCTTTAAAAAAAAAAAATCGTCCTCCAAAATAAGAGAAAATGTAAAATTGTTTTTCAAAAATAAATGTTAACTCTTAATAATTATAATATATTTTCATAATATATTATTATTAGCTTAACTCTATAATTTAATTCATGTAAGTGTCTATAGCAACAAAACATTAACTTATGATAAATTTACATTGTGGAGATCAAGAAATATAAAATTAACTAAATTATAATTTATTATTATTATTATTATATGAGTTAAACATAAATATATTTAAAAAGAAGATATGTAACAAGACTCTTAACCATGGAAATTCATGTGTATACCATGGAAATTCTTAACTTGCAAATATGCTTTATTACAATACTCGGGTCCAATATAATGGCTTACTAATACCACATGCCCAAACTACCATAACTCATGTTCATATGACATTTTTTATTTAATCAATTTATTAAAAAGACAAAAAAAAACATCACTACTTTTAAGATAAATCTCAAAATTTAATTTATAATTACTATTAAAAATATCAAAAAAATTTTAAGAAAGTTGAATTCTATCATTTATAATACATTAAAATAAAAACCCTATTCTAAATAAAAAAACTATCACTATACTTTTATATATATAAAAAAAATTCAAATTAATAGAAAACTTGTTAGAATGAACAAGAACCTCAACATAATATTAATTTTTAATTTTTAATATGATGTTTTAATATTTTTGAACATTGTGAATTAGTAAAAAGAAATAAAAAGTAACCGCAGCGTTCAAAACGATGTCAAATTTACCCTACAAAAGCGTTTGCATATGCCCCAAAACAAATAACAGTGACACTGTACATACGATAACATAAAAATACAAGTTCCAATTTTGAAAAGGTAAATTGTTAGAAAGTTTTGGAGTTTTCTATAATACGACTTTTTGGAGATTCCGGTGACGGAATCCGGCGGAAGAAATGGGGTTAAATTTTGATTTTTAAGCAGTTAAAATGGTTTTTTAACTGCATATTTGGATTCAGCGCCCTGAAAAACCCCTGGGAGCCATTGATTGTGCAAAAACTAGCTATCAAACTTAAGATTCCAATGAATTGCTGCCGGATTTTGACCGGAAAAATCTGGCAGAAAAGCTTTCAAAAAGTAGCGTTATAGACTACTGCGAAAGTTTTCCTCGATACGACACAACCTCAGCACTGATGTAAACAGCATTGAATTTGACTAAACGGATACCATGATGGTTGTCTTTAAAAAAATAATCGTAAAACGTTTAGCCTTTCTTTGTAAGGCACAGACTCGGCACTTCAGAAAACGACGTAGAACATTTAGATTTTTCCTTTTTAAAGCATAGGCCCAGCATGGACTGCATAGATTACGTCTGCACTGTTTAGGTTGTGTGGTGGATATGGTCTTTGTGGTGGATATGGTCTTTTATCTTTTTCTGCATTTTTTTCAAGTTAGTGATGTGATTTTTTTCTTAAATAAAATATATGTTTGACTATGTAACCAATTATTTAGTTAGATTTCTAGAAATAATTAATATAGATAATATATGTCCCATGTTCCCAGTTGTTTGGTGGGATTGTTTATTGTCTTTTTCTACATTTTTTTAAATTACTGATGTGATATGTTTACTTATGTAAAATATATGTTTGATTATGTAACCAGTTATCTACTTAGATTTTTAGAAATAATGAATATAGATAATATCTGCATTGTTTTGCAAGTTGTGTGGTGGGATTATTGGTTGTCTTCTTCGACATCTTTTTCAAGTTAATATACATGTTTGACTATATAACCAATTATCTTCTTTGATCTTAATAAATAAGAAGTAAATATTGTTGATGCACTTAAGCTATTATTACCACATTGGTACCGTGCAAGTTGTGTGGTAGGATTGTCGGTTATCTTTTTCTAATTCTTTTTCAAGTTAGTGTTGTAATATGTCTCATTATGTAAAACACATGTTTGACTATATAACTTATTATCTTCCTTGATTTCTAAAAATAGCAAATATTGTTGATTCACTTAATCTGTTATTACCAATAGTGAAAAACATTTATATATAATAAAAAAAAACAATGCACTATTCAACTCCATAGCCACCATTCGACTAGGGAAAACCAAATTTATAATTAGACAACTTCCAGCAGCCATCCATGTGTTTATTTATTCCTAGACTCCTTTATATACGGCACCTTACTCACAGTGGCTAGAAAAATAGAGAGCGAGAGAAAGATTGTTCACACAACACAAAACACACAATATCTTATTGCTTTTATGGACATTACATATATAGGAATATATGATCTTTCTAGATCTAAGAATTGTGGATTTGGATTACTAAAAATAACTAGTACACCTATTACCCTAGGAACTTACACAATACAACTCAGGACAACTTGAAAGACATGGAAGCATTACTTCCAACACCCTCCCTTAATGCTTACATGTAGAAAATAAAAAAAATCCATATTATAACAATAAATAAATGTTTTTTAGATTTGTCTGATATCATCATCCACTCTAGAATCTTGCAAATGCCACTCTTTCACCACCACATCTTCGAGTTGTCACTTACCTCCATTTAAAATGTAACCGCCTCCGGCCATCCTTGATCAGCTTTGCATAATTGATGCTTCTCAACCTCCCGAAGCGCAACGAGTGAGTTTTGATTTGAATCATCCTTTGGAATTGCCACTGTCTATGAATCCACGACCCTCTACATCCTTCATCAGTTATCTAGGATAGCATTTTGGATACAAAATGTCTTCAATAGACAATTCTACAACTTGACCTTGTATAAATAACCTGTACTAATGCTCCCGGAACATGACAGGTCACACCCCAGAGCACGAAAAATCACATTATTCATTAAATAATTGATGTATTCTTTATGTTATGTTTCTTCTTCTTCCTTTTTTCATTTTTTATTACACACAACAAAATAATTTTACAACCAACAAACCACCATAACTTCACACACTGTTTTCTCAGCAAACTTTGTTGTCCGAACCATTAAAGATCTACTACCACGTCGCTGATAACATAATCATATTGAACCCTCTATGTGTGTGAATAGTGAAACACAAGATAAGAATTCATGTCTAATTAAACGAATGAATCAAACATTTGAATAAATGGCTTGACTTTAAAAAAAAAAACCTTTTTCACGTGACCTTCATAAAAATAAACTTCTAAAATAATTAACTTTGCAAGTGGGTCACGGCCCATATTCCTCTGAACGAGACTTTGGCCCTTAGAAATAATGGACAGCTATGGTTTGAGGGAGACATACCACTCTGCTGGAAGAAAACAAACTGAGAAACTCGCTAACAAAATCTTTAACCACTTTTGACATATATTATTCGCGAGTTGTCACTTACCTCCATTTAAAACGTAACCGCCCCCAACCATCCTTGATGAGCTTTGCATAATTGATGCTTCTCAACCTCCCTGAGCCCAATGAGTGAGTTTTGATGTTAAACTGTCCTTTGGAATTGCCACCATCTATGAATCCACGACCCTCTACACCCTTCATCAGTCATCTAGGATAGCATTCTAGATACAAAATGTCTTCAGCAGACAATTCTACAACTTGACCTTGTATAAATAACCTGTACTAACGCTCAGTTGAAAATAATTAATATTATTTTGTATTAATGGAGAAATGGTTACATAAGTTGTAACGTATCTCCTTAGTTTAGGATTTGTTCCTAGAGTTTAGGAGTTTGGTTGCAACTTCCTGATTTCTTTATTGTACTTAATGATGTAATTACTCATTTGATGGATAGTAGAGTGAACGGAGAGAGTTCTCTTTGTTTTGAGTGCAGTCTTCAGGTGCAGTACTCACTTGTGAGTTGTAACTCCTTTTTCAATTCAAGTCTGATTTTTATCTTGGTATCAGAGCACACAATAGGGATGGCCTAGATTTTGTTTCTCTTTAGGGATGCATCCTTGTACATAGCTGTAGTGGCAGTGGAGTATATAGAAGCATTCGTAGAATCAAGTGGACTGCAGTAACACCTGAAGCAGAGGTCTCAGATGACTGATAATCTCTGAGCAGAAGAAAGGGTTGGCACAGTTTCGACGGGAACAGTCGCGCCAATTTTTAGCAGAAGAGGAGTTGGCGCTATTTTTTAAGGAACAGTCACGCCATTTGGCATGGTTTTTAGAGAAATAGTCGTGCCGATGCGCCAGAAATCGCTATTGGCAAGGAAAATCAAGCCTTAAGCGCGCCAATTTCGTGCCTCGCGTTGATTTTGTTTCTGGCGTGGGTCTTTCGCTATCGAGAAGCGCCAGCCTCTTTCTCTTTGGAAGATCTGCAAACTTTTCTTCTTTTTTTTGCAAATCGGCCTTGCCCAGTGGTGGCACTTTGAAGCTTCAAATCTGCTCAGTGGCAGCAAATCGGATTTTCCTGGTGGTGGCGTATTAGAATTCCTCATCTGTTCGGTGGCAGCAGATCGGATTTTCTCGGTGGTGGCGCATTAGAGTTCCTGATCTGTTCGGTGGCAGCAAATCGGACTTGCCCGATGGTGGCGCATTGGAGTTCCTGATCTGTTCGGTGGCAGCAGATCGGACTTGCCCGGTAGTGGCTCATTGAAGGTACAATTTTTTTTTTCAGCAAAACAGAGGTTTGGATCTAGTATATGGTGTTTTTTTTTTTTTGTGTGACCTGAAAGTGTTCAGTTGGATAGACTTATTCATCAGAGGATCAAAAATTTTATCAGTCCAATATGAATAACAATATAGAATCGTACCTCCACGAGTTTGGCAAACTCGATGGATCGAATTTCACCAACTGGAAATTCAAGATGCAGACTTTACTTGAAAGCACAAATGCGTGGTCGATTGTTATAGGAAATGAGCTGAGACCAGGATCAGCTACACAAGAGCAAGATTGGGATAAAAGGGAGACAAAAGAGAAGGTCATATTGAAGATGTCCGTCAAGGACAATGTTATCCCGAGAGACTGTAAATCAGCCATTGACATTTGGATTATGCTCAAAAACCTATACCAGACGCAGAATACAAACCATGTCTTGTCACTCAAAGGCAAGCTGTTTGCATTGAAGATGGAGGAGAATGAGTCTGCTGCTGGATTCATTGCTAGAGTTAATGATCTGAAGGACAGATTGGGAGATGTTGGAGAGAAAGTTTTCGATTCAGATTTGGTCATGATCACGTTGAACGGAATGACTGATGAATACCAGGTGTTCATCTCAGGGCTATCAGCAAGGGAGAAAGCCCCTATGTTTGAAGAGCTGACATGGATTCTACTACAGGAAGAAGAGAGACAACAAAATTTGAAATTGAAGAGCAATGACCTTGCTCTGATGGCAAAAAGGAGACAGTATAGAGGGAAGCAGCATCAGCGACCGCAACAGCAGCAATAGGTAGGTGCCAACACATTTCAAAAGAGACTGCTTAAAGGTATGTCTGCTAATAATTTTCCCATAAAGAAATGTTTTTACTGTGGAAAACATGGTCACCAGATTAAAGATTGTTATAAGAGGTAGGCAGACGAAGGAAGAAACAAACACAGAAAACATAAGAGTTACTTTGTTGAGGAAGAAGAAGACCATAGCCACGAACTTCGACTATTTATAGTCGATTGTGCTCTTTCAGCTTTAAAGGGAGATGAGGACGACATATGGTATGTCGACTCTGGCGCATCCTCACATGACTGGTAAGAAGGAATGGTTTGAATTTCTTGAAGAAACTTCATGTGGGTCGAAAATCTATTTAGGAGATGACAGTGGATATGAGATCAAATGATATGGTGACATTCCTGTAAAGTTACCTAGTGGTGACATTAGACATCTTAAAAATGTATTGTATGTAGTAGGAATTAAGAAACATTTGGTTTCTGTCTCAATGATTACTGATCAAGACATGCAAGTTCAATTCTTTAAGACTAACTATGTCATTAAGGATAGCCAGATGGAAACAGTTGCAATAGGAGTGCGCATGGGGAACCTGTACAGACTAGATGTGAAGAGTATGCCACAACAAGCAATGGTTGCAGCTGGATCGACAGTTGAAGATCTCTGGCATCAGAGATTCGGCCATCTTAATCTGCAAGACCTCATCTTACTTTAGAGAAAAGGTATGGTTGATGGACTCCATGTTCTCCATAATGTTAAGCTGGATTGTGATGGATGTGCATTAGGGAAAATGCATAGAGAAGAGTTTCCTTTACATGTCAATAGAAAGGAAAGAGATATTTTAGAACTGGTGCATACAGACATCTGCGGACCTAAGCAAACTAGGTCATTAGGAGGAGCATATTACTTTATTTTATTTACAGATGATTGCAGTAGATTTTCATGGATATACTTTCTGAGTAAAAAGAGTCAAGCCTTTCAGTATTTTAAAGAGTTTAAATCCATGGTAGAAAACCAGACAGGAAAAAGGATAAAAATTCTCCACTCAGCTCAAGGGGGAGAATACAGGTTGGGAGAGTTCGTGAATTTCTACAAGCATCATGGGATTGTGCAACAGTTTACAGTGCCCCACACTCCACAGCAGAATGGAGTGGCAGAACGGAAGAAGAGAACTCTTGTGGAGTGCGCAAGGAGCATGCTTCAAGGTAAGGGTCTATCAAATGGTCTTTGGGCAGAAGCTATTAACACTGCTGTGTATTTAAAGAATAGGAGTCCTACTAGATGTTTAGGCTTCAAAACCCCTTTTGAAGCATTGTTTGAATTCAAACCAGTAGTGAGTCACTTAAGAATATTTTGGTCAAAAGCTTATGCTCATATACCTAAGGAAGATAGGAAGAAGTTAGATCCCAAAGCCCTGAAATGTATATTTGTTGGATATGGCACTGAGTTCAAGGCATATAAGTTATACAATCTTGTGACTCACAAGGATTTTGCAAGCAGAGATGTTATATTTCATGAACAGGTTCAAGAAGAAAAGGATGACTCTAACAGTGATTGCCACATTCTATTGCTATTGGAAGAAAACGGTGAGGAAGATGGAGAGCAGGAGCAGAAAAAAGAAGAAGAAGTAACAGATAATGTAATCAATGATAATGCAAGCCTAGAAAAGGCTGAAATAGACAGAGTTGAGGTAAGTCCCCTACCAAGGAGATCAGGTAGGAAGACTCGAGTATCTTCTAGATTAAAAGACTATGCATTAATGTCAAAGATTGAAAACATTGTAGAACCTGCAAATTATGAGGAAGCAAGCAAATCTGATGCATGGAGGGCTGCAATGTATGAGGAAATAGAATCAATAAATAGAAACCATACTTGGGATTTGGTTGAATTGCTTGAAGGTAAAACCCCCATAGGATGTAAATGGCTATATAAACCAAAAATAAATGCAGACGGGAGTATAGAGAAACTTAAAGCTAGACTGGTAGCAAAGGGTTACTCACAACAAGAGGGAATATATTTCGATGACACCTTTGCTCCTGTAGCCAAACTAAACACCATTAGAATGCTAATTTCCTTAGCAACAAAACACAAATGGTAGCTACACCAGCTAGATGTTAAATTTGCATTTCTGAATGGTGACTTGAAAGAAGAAATTTATTTAGTACAGCCTTAAGGTTTTGTGAAAAAGGGACAGGAACATCTTGTGTGTAAATTGAAAAAGGCACTTTATGGTTGAAAACAGGCACCCAGGTCGTGGTATGAGAAAATTGATTCATTTTGTGTACAGCATGGCTTTCATAGGAGCTTGAATGATCCAAATCTATATACCAAGTCTAATAAACAGAGGCAAATTATTTTGATTTCTTTGTATGTAGATGATATGATCATAACAGGGAATGCTAACAATCTGATCAAAGAAATCAAACAAAAAATGTCACAAGTGTTTGAGATGAAAGATCTCGGAACCCTTCATTATTGCTTGGGATTGGAGGTATGGAAAGATTCTGGACAAACTTTTCTTACTCAAGGAAAGTATGCTAGAAACTTGCTGGAAAGGTTCTGAATGGAGCAGTGCAGATCAACAGCAACACCATTACAGCAGAATTTAAAGTTGAGCAGTGACGAAGGTACTAAAGAGGTGGTTGCCACTATGTACAGAGAGCTAGTTGGCAGTTTGATATATCTGACTACAACTAGACCAGATTTGGCATATTCAGTTAGTGTGTTGAGCCAGTTCATGTCAAAACCACTCGAAAGTCACTGGGTCACAGCAAAAAGCGTGTTGAGGTATCTTAGTGGTACTAGTAATTATGGCATTTTGTACACTGACACTTCTGATGTTATTCTAGCAAGTTTTTCAGATTCCGATTGGGCAGGTAACTTGGATGATCGAAGATCTATCACAGGTTATGCATTCAGCGTTGGATCTGAGGTCATAGCATGGAGCAGAAAAAAGCAGAGGACTGTAGCTCTATCTTCATGTGAAGCTAAGTACCAAGCATTGTGTGCAGCCACATGTGAAGTTATCTGGTTGAGAAGACTTCTCAATGATGTAGGAGAAGAGCAGAAAGAATCAACTATTATCAAAAATAACAACGAGTGTACCATCAAGCTTGCATACAATCCAGTCTTTCATAAAAATACCAAGCACATCGACACTCAATTTCATTTTTTTCGAGAGAAACTACAGTCAAAAGAAGTATGTGTTGAATATTGCAAAACTTGTGATAACATGGCTGATATTTTTACTAAGCCTCTTGGGCATGTAAAGTTTGAATTGTTTAGAGGGATGTTAGGAGTTCAGGATAATCCTTTCTCCGTTAAGGGGGGGAGTTGAAAATAATTAATATTATTTTGTATTAATGGAGAAATGGTTACATAAATTGTAACGTATCTCCTTAGTTTAGGATTTGTTCCTAGAGATTAGGAGTTTGGTTGCAACTTCCTGATTTCCTTATTGTACTTAATGATGTAATTACTCATTTGATGGATAGTAGAGTGAACGGAGAGAGTTCTCTTTGTTTTGAGTGCAGTCTCCAAGTACAATACTCACCTGTGAGCTATAACTCCTTCTTTTTCAATTCAAGGCTAATTTTTATCTGATTTTTATCTCGCTCATGGGGCACGACAGGTCATGCCCCAGAGCACGAAGAGTCACATTATTCGTTAAATAATTGGTCTGTTCTTTATGGTTGTGTTTCTTCTTCTTTCTTTTTTCCTTTTTTATTACACACAACAAAATAATTTTCCAACCAACAAACCACCATAACTTCACACATTGTTTTCTCAACAAACTTTGTTGTCCGAACCATTAAAGATCTACTACCACGTCGTTGACAACATAGTCATATTGAAACCTCTATGTGTGTGAATAGTGAAACACAAGATAAGAATTCATGTCTAATTAAACGAATGAATCAAACCATTTGAATAAATGGCTTGACTTAAAAAAAAAAAAAAATCACGTGGCCTTCATAAAAATAAACTTCTAAAATAATTAACTCTGCAAGTGGGTCATGGCCCATATTCCTATGAACGAGACTTCGGCCCTCGGAAATAATGGACAACTACAGTTTGAGGGAGACATAACTTCTAAAATAATTAACTCTGCAAGTGGGTCATGGCCCATATTCCTATGAACGAGACTTCGGCCCTCGGAAATAATGGACAACTACAGTTTGAGGGAGACATACCACTCTGCTGGAAGAAAACAAACTAAGAAACTTGCTGGCAAAATCTTTAACCACTTTTGACATATATCACTGGCGAGTCTCTCTCCATCAAATGCCAACGTAGGCTTTCACACGTCTACAAAATACAGTCAAATTGGAGATGCTTTTCCCATAGAATGGTATAGTTATAATTTGTTAATATGGATCCAGTCCATAGGAAAATACATCCATTTGTTTTGAAAAGAACGAGAGTAGTCACGCTGGAGGAGATTTCAAAGAACCACCAGAGAATTTGACCAACACTGGAAGCATCTACAAAGAACAAACATATCTAAATCTACACATAATCACCAAAAAGAAAATTACCACATTAAACTAATTTACTTAAAGCCGCTCAAGGTTTTTCATGTTCATGGCTTTCCAGTGAAGGAGTCAAGCCAGTGCCTGCTCTGATACCATGTTAGAAAAAGAGAAAGAGCGAGAAACATATTGTTCACACAACACAAAACACAGAATATCTCACTGATTTCACCGACATTACATATATAGGAATACATGACTTTCTAGATCTGGGAATGGTGGATCTAAATTACTAAAAATAGCTAGTACATTATTAACCTAAAAACTCACACAATACAACTCCAAATTGAAAGACATGAAAGCATTACTTCCAACAACAATTCCATTCATTCCCACATCTTCATTCTCTCATATTTCATTCATGTTGCTCTCGAGTGTGGAGCTTCAATTCTAATTAATCATTGTGTTGTTCATACGTAGGATTTTTCTCTTAAAACCATAGGGATTATTCAGATTTTCCGTGTTGTAAGAAATTTCCATACTCCTTTCGGAATTCGGATAATCTCTTGATATTATATAATCATTATATACACACGTCCTTGATTTGCAGCTACAGGAGGAACTTAGGATTTCAATTGCAGCGCAGATGATACCGGCTTATCGGTCCTTCTTGGGAAGACTCTGAAAACATTTGATAGGTGGGAGCCACTCTAACATGTATATTAAGTACATTCTCCAAGACCTAGAAATATTGGGGAGGACTCAGAAAGTAAGTTGTTTATGGAGGTGGAAGAATTGCTTGGATAGTTAAAAGTGGTTGAATCAGGGCAAAACAATTTCAAAAAATCTTGTAGAAACAGTGTTTGAATCATATTTTTTTATGGTGGAAATAGATTCAGTGCCATCAAAAACATCTAGAGTACTTAAAATTTTGAAATTTAATCACTATAACTTGGATTTACAAAAATCCCTAATTTTCTTAAAATATGATAAGAGTCAGTCTTACATTTATAATAAGTATACTCCCGAGGACCTAGAAACACATATCTTGGGTCTGTTTCAGAGCAATCCATCATCCTAACTTCAAGGAGATCCGAGATAGGTTCAATGACATCTCAGAGGAAGGGGGAATCTTAATGTGGAATTAAATATCATCATAAGTGAAAGATAACTTGCCATTACAAGCATCACATTAAAACATTTCGAATTATACGAAGCTTGGTGGTAAGGATTAAGATATTTCAGCCCTGCTATATGTAAATCTAAGTTTGAACATTCTTCTCAATCCTTTGAAAGATTGATGGTTGTGACTAATTTTTATGTGAGATTATACATAATGGTTCTTCCTCATGTCTATTTTCAGTGAGTTTGCATGTATTTCGTCGAATTACTTGTTTCTATTTGTTTTCTGCTATGCACCTCTTGTTTTGATTAGAAGTTTTATTATGGTACTGAGACCCAAATACTTAAAAAAGTTTAATATTTTTCAGATTGTTAGTGCGTTGTGCATTCTAAATACTCAACTCCTCGCTTGTACTTTAGACAAGCTGACTACACGATAGAGGTGGTAGTTTTTGGTTGTAGGCAGGATAATGATTTTTTAAAAGCCAATGGAATTCATGTTACCCTTCATTTACCAAATAATGGCTTCGCATATTTCACCATATGGAATGATCTATTCTATATCTGTTGTAATATTTGAAGGGAAACATCATTTTCAAAACATACTAGGTACGGAACCTAGACTATCACAGACCTTTTTGAGGATTGAGCCTTGCTGCTTGCCTTGCATATTTATTCTTCTGTAGTTTTCAACATCGCTTACTTGTTCCTTTGCTGGTTCTAATGCCCATGCAAAATATTTCTCATCTTGAATTTCCTTGGGAGTCGATGAAACAACGATTTTATTTTTTTTAATTAATTTTTATTAAATCAATAAAGAAAATTACATCAGATTGCGAAAAAACTGTAACATTTTTGGTGTTACACATTAGGATGTCTACCCAACCAATAATTTTATCATTTACAAGTGAGAAGCATACCTTATCTTCGTTTTTTTGAGAGAGCTACATCACTTTCATATGTGTCGAACATGGAACAGTTAGAAATAATTAATTCCTACTTGTCTATGGTTGTAATTCTCCATTTGAGGAGTTTGTTCCTACATAATAGGAATTTAGTTTCTCCTAGTTTAGTGTGTGGTAGAGAGAATCTCTCAACCACACTAGTGTACGTCCAAGATAGAATTCCTATCTTGAGACTATTGATTGTATAAATATGTGTGTAATTTCCTCATTCATTAATAATAGAGAATATATTGCTGTGTGCAATTTTATCTTAGTATCAGAGCTTCAGAGCCCGTAAGGGCCTCTGGCCCTTCCTAGGCATAGAGAAATAAAGAGATTGGTTTTCCAATCCATTTTTTTTTATATTTTTCCATCACTGTGGTGCTGCAACATTTAAAATCATCCTGTGTAAATAAAGGCCACGCTGTGGGTTTATGAACCAGAGGAATCGACCGTGCTCCGTTTTATGCAATGCAGGAATGTGGTCGATTTATCAACACCTGAAGTGGCTGGTGTCAGACTACCTCACAAACGCCATGTTGGATTTAGAGTCGATCTTGTGCACATAGATTCGACACTCTCTCCATTAAGTCCAGGTGATATTACATCCACCGAGCAGTTGCAACGAGCAATAGAACACGATCAAGCAAGACAAGTGAACTTTCTAACGTCTCTTGGTGGCGAGAAGTTCGATGCGACGGCTCCAGTAAGTCCGGGAGAAGGAGAATTTCTGTTGGCGGCGAAGATTGGCACGCCATCACATCCTTTTTTTGGAATCCTGGACACGGGCAGTGACTTGATATGGACGCAGCGCTTGCCCTGCACTAATTGCTATGGATAGCTATCACCATAAGATGAACAGTGGAATCGTTGTTTCGTACAGATCAAAGTTCAACTTTCTGCTTATTGAACATAGAATCTGAATGCACGAGTAGACCATCAATGTAGCATAGCCCAAACCAACGTCCAAGTGTCAATTCTATTTGCAGTAAATGCCATAAAAGAAGGGGTCGGTTACAATAAATTAAAGCAGTTTTGTTCAGATCATAGTTATCCAATAGCTCTCTGATGTTCATTCATGGTAAATGTGTCTGTCTCACCCAAATTTTTTGTTATTGTCACCCCTAAAACTGTAAGATGAACGGTGAGGCGGGCATAAGGTTCTGGCTTTAAAGGAGATAGGTGTTCCGGATGCCGTGGTATTCGATCTGGTGGCCTCTCTTCCTCTTGTTATGGGGGGCGAAATGCAGAGACAACCTTTTGAAGATAATACTTTCCACTTTGAGTTCTCTGGTGCTTTTGACCCTTCTGCAAATTTTGCTTCAGAGATCAAATGGATGCTGAAACCGGTGGTGGGCTTATTATCCTCAGATCTGAGTCTATCTGGTGGATAGATTGGCAGATTTGCAAATTCCAATTTGTTGACCAGACGGTTTTGTGAGGCAACGGGGTTTGGTGATTGGTGCAGTGAGCAAAACTTTTATCTTTATTGATTTAATAAAAATTAATTTAAAAAAAAAAAAAATCGTTGTTTCGTCGACTCCTAAGGAAATTCAGGCCGCCACCACTGATTTAAGCTTCCACCGAACAAGTTGTTGCGTCAACCTCTACTGCACTGCTACTTCCACGAAACTGCGACACCCTCACTCACACTGTTCACCATCTCCGTGGTAATCCACGATCAACACATCCAAACACTGCTCCGCACCAGGACTTGCCCGATGGTGGCACATTTAGGAACAAACTCCTCAAATGGAGAATTACAACCATAGACAAGTAGGAATTAATTATTTCTAACTCCCCCCCTTAATGACTACTTGTCATGATAGTCAAATCCACCACCATCAGGTGAATTGCATGTATAGAACTTCCAAAAAACAAAGAGAGATCAGTGCCTTTCTAAGCCAAATATTCATGTCCAAATAACAATCGCAAACAGTTGTGCTGATTGTGCCTTTCGACACAACTGTCAGATAGAAAAGTGCACCAACCCTCTTATGCTCAGACACACCAATATCTGAGACCGTGAGCCAGGTGTTACTGCAGTCCACCTGCTCCTACAAGCACAAAGCTTACATGTAATTTTTGAAAAAGTAATTCAAGAAAAAGAAAGGCTTGGACTCAAAACCTCTATTCTCATAAAGTAACTCTGGACCAAGTGAGCTAGTTTAAAAGGTTAGTAATTTTTGGGAAAAAATGAATGGTTTTTTTTTTTGTCACTAAAGCTTTTGGGTGCGTGCTTACTAGAAAAAGCTCTTTTTTCCTACAAAACAAAAAAACATACAACACAACACGGGCATACAAAAAAACCAAACCTTATGGCTTGAAGTTAGCTTTCGCCTAAAACTAAATATTTTGTTCAATATTTCTAATTTTCTGAGATCACACTAAGGTGTGGAAGAAAACAACATACGCATGAGAAAAATCCTTCATTTTTGTTTCTAATTTTCCAAGATCGCACAGAGTCGCGGGACAAAGAACATATGCAAAAATGAAAGATATAGATCCGATAATAAAAAAAAGATAGCTAAACAAACTGAAATAAACAAAGAAATGAATAACTAGAACTACAAATAAACACTGTATATCTCGAGATCTTAAAAATGACGTAGTTAGGGCTATCAAAAACCTTTTCACGTGAAATGAAAGGGGTTCGTCACTGGAATAGATGCTCCTAACACAATGGAGCATTCGTCTCGGCCCGAAAGCGGTCAGAAACAGTAGATCTAAGAAATTACAATTGGATGCAGTTGTACGGCTTCCGATTTAGATAACCAATGGATGCGGCCCTCAAATAGCAGGAATTTACACAGTAAGTTCCTTAGATAGAACACCAAAGGACACTGCTCACAAACATATCACAGATCAATACACCAGTATTGTTGACGTGGTTAAAACCCTCAATGTGGAAAACAATCCACAACTTGAGACAACGTGACCACTTTAGGCAATTTATGAATAAAAGAAATAAAATTTACATAAGTTTGTCTCATGAACGGTCACCCTACAAATGACCGTCCATGCTCTTTGAGTAGAGATCATGGACCAATCGGGTGTAAACCATGGATCAAGTGTCGGTAATACCGAGGAGAGTGAATCGTCGGATCACTTTATGTCTAGAACATATCGTGACTGTCGGATTGTAAGTTACAAATGTACATAGTAAAGAAACACACTTTACCTAACTCTACACTAGACCAAGTTATACTTAACTATTTCCTATGTATCGGAATATCCTAACACCATCAAATATACGTCCAATCATACATTTAAATTCACAACTACATTAAGAACCGCACAATCTATACATTAAAGATATCACTGGAGCATTTTGCATTGTACAAGGGCAAGGAATCGAATATGACAAGAGTAGAGGAGGCCCTTATCCTCTTACTTTTCATATATGTGCATATATCTTGACCGTACATTTATTGGTCCTCTGTGCCCAGATAATTCCAATGATCACAATATATGTGCATGTAATAGTGATTGGTGCGCATATACATCAGACAATAATCACAACATATGCATATATTAGCTACACGCACAAATGTGAAAATTGTATATATATCTTCCCAAATATTCTATTCTTTCAATATATCTTTACACCTTTAAAAACAATTACTAATTATTTATATTAAAATTATATATTTGAAAATAATACTACACATAAAATTTCAATATATTCTTTACAAAAAATTATTTATCAAATTTCAAAATATTCTTAAAATTATAATCAATTAAATTTAAGAAACGATTACTAATTTTTTAATATTTTACTAATATTATATATTTGAAAATAATACATACACACAAAATTTCAATATATTCTTTAGAAAAATTGGCCATCAGATTTCAAAACATTCTTAAAATTATAATCAATTAAATTTAACATGCCAATATTCTCAATTCGATAATTAAGTTCACCCACCATGACGCCATAAAAGCGGCAAACTAAATGATTTTAACCGTTAACTGTCAAACGAGAGAGAAGTTAG
Organism: Pinus taeda; assembly: GCA_000404065.3. Lineage (NCBI taxonomy): Eukaryota > Viridiplantae > Streptophyta > Pinopsida > Pinales > Pinaceae > Pinus > Pinus taeda. The sequence goes on from APFE030840039.1 coordinate 53,337, forward strand.
AAGTAGATGCCAACATTTATGGCCAGCGAATGGGACTTCTCCGGTTTCTTACCAATCAATCGTTGCCATTTTCAAAAGCCGTAGTCTATTTGTCAAGCTTGTAGGTTTTTTTTTTTCCCAAAATGGCTCAGAATCCGGTAAGAATGGACAGGAATTACAGGTTTGAACCAAAAAAATTGGACAACGTCTATCTAAAAAGATTTCGTTGAATCGGATCGGTACAAAAATACTAGAAGGAACACGGTAACACGGTGGGTCGCCCTGTGAGGGTCAAACATTCCATAGAATCGAAACGTCATAATGTTGAAGATAATTCACTTAATAAAGTTATTAAGCATCTAAAAACACATTAAGACAAGATTGAGTTATTAGACCTCTCAAATTGTGAGGTCACACATTAAGACGAGGCCAAGATTTAGGGCCTTTATATAATTCATCATATTTAAAAACCTCATAAAATTGAAGAGAATAATAGAAAGTTATAAAAAATAGGTTTGTGTGTTTTTCTTATACAAATAAAACTACCGAATTAACCACTCCAAACGTAATTAACTCATGCATCAGCGGAATATAAGAAAACTCTTTTTTATTTTTATTTTTTAATATAAAAAACATCGTAAACATGTTACCATAGACAACGTGAAACTGAACCTATTCAAAATGTTTCTTTAAGAACTTTGATAAATTCTAACTAACTTTACTTTTTAAAATAACCATCATGACCATTAATTCTCTAACAAAACTAATTTATATATTAGTAAATAAATTAATAAATTAATAATTTAAGGCTTTAATCGTACCATTAAATTATATATTTATGTTACATCCTAATAACATTGGTACTCATTACACCCGATTTTACATATTTATAGAAATAGAATATTATATTATTAAGCTTATGATTATTAAAATAAAAGAATAATATTAAATTCGTTAATATAATTTTGACCAGGTCATTATTTTACCTAATTTTTATAGAAGTAGGGCAATATATTATCAATCTCAAGATTATTAAAAATAAAAATAATATTAATTTTATTTTTGACCTGACCCTAGAGTCCAATTTAGCTGTTAGTTAACAGTTATGTAGCCGTTGGAGTCTCTGCATAGTGTATTTAACATGCTAGGCCAGAGCTGTTTCTTCACTTGTCCTGATGATGAACCACACTAGTTGGTTTGAAACGCGTCGACAAAAATCTCTTTCATGTGATTTACGCCGAAACTCTTCTTACAAACTTGATGGATCACAAAAGCCTCAATTCTACAATTGTTTCTTTAAGTGTTAATTTAGATTTTTACAAACTATAACTTCTCTTAATTCAAAGTAAGAATTTATTTTTATTTTCATCAATTGAGGGTGAGTAATTTTTATCCTTAAAAACAAACTAAAACTCGATCATTCAATTCGAATCCATAATATTTTCCCACCGAGCCTACATAATGATGACAGCGGAAGCAAGACTGTCTCCGATGGCCTGGATTATTTATCTTTTTTATCATGAAATATTTTTATAATCTTTTTTCTATTAAAGGAATTAGATTATTTAGCCTTTTTATCATGGAATATTTTTATTTTTTGTATTATAAGAATTAACAATTAAATTGGGCTCATACTTGTATAACAAGATTTGATTTCATTCTCTATTATTATACTTCTACAATTTCTTTTCAGAAAGAAAAAAACAATTATATTTTTAAAATTATAATGATGATGGTGGTGGTGGTTAACGTCACCTTGAGACCAAACTTTGGTTTATCAGACTCAAAGAAACAAATTATTTGGTTTGATTTAAGATTGAGACCAAATTTTGGTTTATCGGACTCAAAGAAACAAAAACAAATTATTTGGTTTGATTTAAGATTTTATTCTTGTGCTCAAAAAGCTTGGAGAGAAGCTTCTCGCCCTCACTATAATTTTGACATTGTAAAAGGCTAGAAAGGTTAGTGTTGTGACAAATATTATGACACTGACATTTAATGTGGTTATACTTGCACAACTTTTTTTTCAAAAAGAAAAAAAAAATTATACTTCTTATACTTCTAGAATCATTATACTTCTTGAACTTCTTTTTTTCAGAAAGACAAAAACAATTATACTTCTAGAACTTATGACAACTGTAACATAGATTTTCACATTGTAAAAAGCTAGAAAGATCAGTGTTGTGACAAATATTATGACACTGAAATTTAATATGATTATACTTACACAACTTTTTTTCGAAAGGAAAAAAAATTATACTTCTTATACTTCTAGAATAATTATACTTCTGCGACTTTTTTTTTTCAGAAAGACAAAAACAATTATACTTCTAGAACTTATGACAACTGTAACATGGATTTAATATTTAAATCCGTCATAGACTAGGCACCAGGCAGATCTTCGCTGATTTTTCTTCATTATTCCACGGGTTTCAGCAGATTTTGATTGTGAGGATTCATTCTCCCATATATCATTTTCCATATCTATCGCGAACATAACTCCTTGGTTGACTATCTTTCAAAGCGCGGTGTTTCATCTGCGCCGACTTCTTTCATTACAGCATTTTGGTCAACCACGCGGTCGATTCATGAGGTAACTTCCATGTGTTCCGATAGATTCCGGTTTTTTTTCCTTTCTTCTGTCGCTGCCTATGCATGTCGTTCTCTTTGTCGGTTTTGGGCCTTGTTTTTTCAAACTTTTTGGTTTCCACAGGCGGCTGTACTCTGTGTTAGCGGCGGCAGCATGTATTGGTTTATGTTTTATACTTCTTGGGACTTTGATTCTGGAGTGGTATCGGTTCTGTATTTTTCGGTCTATTTGGTTCTCGACTATGTAACCATTTCTATATTAATGAAATTAGTTAGTTTTTTTCACCTTAAAAAAATCTCATCTCTTTATTGCCAATTTAACCCTCATTGGAATTGAACCTCCTAGATCTAATCCCTTATTTAACAACGCACTAGAAATTGAACCTCTTAGATCTAATGAGAGCTTTTTGACCTTAGATTGATGTAAAATATTTAATTACAGCATTATAGGCGGGTGCAACATACATGGAGGGAAAATATCGAGGGAAAGTAGCCAGACCCCCAACGTAATTATGATGACTGTTATCTTAGTTTAATATATTATTATTATTATATGTGCGGTAGATTCATCATTACATAATGATGACTGTTATCTTAGTTTAATATATTATTATTATATATGTGCGGTAGATTTGTTATTACTATTTGGTTTAGTGTATATTAGTTTGTTTTAATCAAATGTTATTTATCTTTTATTATTATTTAAATTTATTTATTTGTAAGGTGATTGGTTGAGGTCTTCTTATAGAGTGTAAAGTTTTATTATAGGTTTTATTGGTTGAGGGCTTATAATTAGGACATAGTCTAATGAGGCGTAGGAGTTGCCTAGAAAGTTATGGAATTCTAGTCATATTTAGAGAAAATCTAGTAAGGATTTTTGTAAATCCAAGTTATAGTTGTTAAACTTCAAAATTTTAGGTGTCTTAGACGTTTTTGATGGTGCTAAGTCCATTTCCACCATTAAAAACATGATTCAAACACTACCTCTACAAAAAATTTTGAAATGTTTTTGCCTGGATTCCAACCACTTTTGGCTGTCCGGTAGTTCCTCTCTGTCTCGTTATGCCTACGTTATTTAGTAACTTCAATTTTTATTAGTTACTAGTTTTTCATTTTTATTTTATTTCCTTTTTATCTAATTTTCTTATTTTTATTTATTTCTGTATTATTCTATTTTCATAACTTATAATTTAAGGTGAGTTATTATTATATTTAAAAACATATTTAATAAAAATTAATTATAAAAATTAATCATATAATAATAAAAATAAAACACACATATATAATTAAAGTGTATATATGTTTAATATAAACAATAATTAGTTAATCATATTTCTTCTTAATTTTTTCCTAGTGGCATTTAATAATACAATATTTTATTAGTGTTTATTTTGTGTTTAATCTTTTTTAGTTTAATTAAGCTATATTTAAATTAAGCGATAGGTATTATCTACTATGTAGCCCTTGTTATTTTTTTCCTTAAGAAAATTCGCAATTTTATTAATAAAAACAAAATTACACAAAATTACATGTTGTAGATGCTTATAAAGCATTTCGACAAGCCAATCAAGACTGGTGATCACATAGCCAACAAAATAAAAACTTCAACATGTAGAGAAACAGGTTAACCTTTTCTCCATTTCTTCTTCTCTACTTTTCGCCATTCTCCTTGAGATGGAGTGGTTATTACAAGTGCTCACTGATTCTCAACATCTTTTCTTTGATTTTCCTTATCCGAGTCCAAGCTTTCAGATGCATCATGACGTTTGTTACCCCTGATCTCCTTTACTTCTGGAAATTGTTCCGTCTGTACTGATGGTTCTGGGAGTTCTAATACTTCATGATTTGGTTCTGGGAGTTCTAATACTTCAATTTTTGTAGTTGAGCCTTTTATTTTTCATCCATCTTCAGAAGTGAATGTATATTAAGCAGTCAATTTGTGTTTCCTTTCATTATTGTTGAGATGATGTATTATTCTTGAGATCCATGTTTGATACTAGGTCAAGGGATCATTACTGCAACATTATGTGAGATTTCATTAGCTTTTCATGCTATGTATTGTTGTTGAGATCCCTGTGTAACTATGTTGAGGGGATACTCATTGCCACATTATGTGAGATACTTGTCAGTTTGTCATGCTAAAGGAAGCCCATTTTGAGTGAGAGTTCTTATAGGGAGAACGTCTCGTGGAGAGACAAGCCACTCTTGTTGAGGGAAAATGACCTTGTTATGACAAAGAATATGTCATGTACATCATCATCATTTCCAACATTATATGAAGCGACCTCCACCATCTTGACACTGAGCCCGGAGAGGTAGCCCACACTAGGTGAACTCCGTTATCAAATGTATCGTGTTCTTGAGTTGCTGATTGTCATCATGTTTCCTCTTGCTTAAGAATGCATATGTGTTATTTTATGCCATTTTAAAATGGAATTATAGCCACATCACATAAGTAAAATATCTTGGATAATTCTAGTAGCTGAAGAAATTTGGATCAGGTTTGGAGAAAAAAGGAGGACAATCTACTCTGAGGGAGTAGATCCTCTGTTTCTCTTCATTAAAAGAAGGTTTTGGCTTCAAATCAAGCCAAAGATGGTAGATGCAAGCATAAAAAAGACTTATACCTAGAGGTGATCTAAGTAATGGAGGTAAGATTGAGTCCCTTTGCTGATTTCAACAAAGAATTGTTTTATTTAAAATATATTAGTATTACAGGAGAGAGGAGAGTGCAACCAACACAAGTATAGGAATTGCAACAACGGTATAGGATAAGTCCCTAAGCAGAAGCAAGAAGGAAGATGCAAAGAGATAAAAAATAAATGAGAACCTCGCTCAGGGGGAGATACTTTGTTAGTAGTAACAGGCATCATCCTTAGCCTTAGGTAGAGTGATTGCTAAGGAAATGAAATTATTTCACCTTATATGAAGTACTCTTATTTCATTTGACATGCGATTTTGATTATGCTTAGAAATTTTGGGTTTGTGAATACAATTAGAGCAACATTTACAGGTTCCTTAACTGTCAATTGGTATTGCTATGTTAATTGGAAATCGTTAGTTTAGGTGGAGTAACCTTTTGTATAAATGGACATATGTTTTCAAGAAGAAGTCATGCAAGTTTTCTTGGTAAATTGTCCAATGTGTACCAATCATTGGTGTTGTTGATGCATTATTCTTAACATCAATCCCTAGTTGTGAATGCATGATCTCAGGGGGAGAAAATTTTGGCATGCTAAAGTAAAGTGGTCATAGTCACTCAAGCAGCACTAGTGGAAGAGTAATCCAAAATGCATCTCTGTTAGTTGGTATTTTTAGCAACAACAATATCATGTGCAATTTTGATGGATACGTAGATGCATTGGAAAAAGAGAGGGCCAACAACCATAAGGTGTTCAAAATTGTATGAACAGTCAAGGAAGAGATGGCACATATTCAAGGGGGAGCATATCATATATGTCTAGTTCTTAAAGAAACAACAACTATAAGAAGACAAAAATACATGTGTTTCTAATGCTTTTTTTTGAGGCGTCTTTGCCCATGATGGTGTAGCTGAGTTTGGATGGTAGGCTTCGAGTGCCTCATCGAGGAGATATCCACCCTTGACAAGAGAAGTTTGCAAAGAAGAATGCACATTAGCTTCCCAATCCCCAAACATTATTTGAAAGGGGGAGAGACAATAATTTGTATCCCTTTACCATTGATGTCAAAGAGGGGAGAGAGAGTTATTGGTGGATCATGCAAGGAAGAAAAATCTCAATGACAACCATACATTGGATGACAATGTGTTTCCTCGATGTAGCATGCGGAGTGTCCATCAATGATGAGGTGTTTCCATTAATGCCAAAGGGGGAGATTGTTGGACATATTGGAATTGGTAGAATGGAAAGTAGCATAAATTGTGTAACTTGGCATTGATGTCAACTAGACTAACATTGACGTCATATGCATAATGTGTTTGACATTGATTTGCATGGAGTGTTAAGCTTAGGGGGAGTCATATGGTTGCTATAGTCCTTGGTAGAGAACCATCATAGTAGAAAAATGAGGAAATAAGTTAAAATCTTATACCTATGATGGTTGGGAGTCCCAATATTTGAAGGGATTATGCTCATAAATAATTTTCTAGCAATACGTTGAAGTCTGGAAAATGCCTCCTATATTAAAAGTTATGGATGTTCAAAGTTAGTAGTAATCCAAAAGTCAACCTAGTGACCTAGCCATGGGTCCTAGCAATCTAGTTAGCATACAAATGGCACTTGAGTACAAATGGCACTTGAATACAAGTGCCAGAGTGGAGTTGACTACTTTTAAGATTAGGTGGGAGAAGCATGTGGTCCCACTTGGAACACAAGCTCGGTGGATCTTCCCTAGAGACATTTGCTACAACACAAGGAGAGAGCTATGGGGTGACTAGGAAGTAGGACACTATGACACATAAGTGGAAGAATGGGAAAATGGATAGGAAATGAGTGTAAGGTGAGGGAACCCACAGGATAACTCATCCAGTGGACAAATCCCAAAAGTTATGAAGTTGTTTGCATGTGAAGTGCCACGATGACGCAACAATGGGAGGATGTGGCATGGTGTAGGCTAGTGGACGCAGTGTTGATTGGTGGAGTCATCATAGGAATGGTCCCCATAGATATATAATCCCAACAGATAGACCCCAAAGGTTACAAAGGTTCACACATAGATGAAGTGTCGGGGTGACTTGGCACGAAACTGACATATTGTGACTTGATTGGTGCACAAAAGTAGCAGAGGAGCCCACTAGCCACATAAATCTAGATGATCCAAGGGTGGTGCAAGGCTAGGGATGAAATTAACATGACTTAAGAATAGACATGTGGTAGTCCAAGATCACGACACGTGGCACATAGATTCAACATTTTCGGGTACCCAAGTGGACTAAAAATGGGTGACTTATGGACTAATCCTAAGAGGCCACTTGGCAGGTGTGAGGGGATCATGATGTCATCCAGACACATAATCCTGGAGGTCTATCTGTGGAAATTTTCATTGTAATGCATATTTTTAGAGAAAAAGGAGGAAGTTCGAGCTTACAAAGCACTAGTATATGGTGGTGAACATGATAGGGACTAGGGACCAATAGAAATGATGAAAGTGTGTTGAGTGGTCCCACTATGACACCACATCCTAAAAGGCCTTACCTCATAGGTTATTAAGCTTACTGTAGGCTGGTTCTCCAAGTTAACAAGGAACTGGGACACGATGGTAAAGGTGGTAGCATAAAGAGTAGGAATAAGGGGTCAATCGAGATCATGCATGTGGTTAGAAGGTGGTCCCACCAGGATGTGTAAGCCCAAAAGATTGTCCCTAGTAAATCTCAAAGGAGGCGCATTATGAAAAGTACGAGGTAATGGATCCAGGGGATGGAGATGTTATCGACATCTAACGGTTCCGTCAATTAATTAAAGGCGTGCCCAAATCTAAGTTATGTGGTGTTTTCATGCGTTTTGTGACTTAAGGAATTCATGCTATCAAACAACGAATAAGTGTCATAGACTTAGTTATTGTGAACATAAATGGATCGAAAGTTGCTTAATTGATGAGGGTTTAACTTAAAGCAACTATGTGTACAAGTTGTAAATGACATGAAAGGGTCGAAAATGAGTTCAGTTGGTTGCACTATATTTGGCAAGAGTGCCATATGTAGGATTACAACACACCTACGGTTAAAAAAGATTTAATGGGTCAGAAAATTCAACTTAGCTCCTTTGTATTTGACAATTATATCAATTTGGATGTGTGATATACAAGAGTTAACGAGTATTGAATGGGTCGGCAACTAGATTTGAAAATTTGTGTCAATAGGAACTATAAAATATCACTGGTTCAAGGTAGCAAGGACCATAATTTGCATAGTGAATTTATGTACTTTGTTTAAATAGATCAAGCCACAACAAAGTGTCCCTCACGCCATGAAGAATTCAGTGGAAAAGATTGTTGGGTGGAGAATATTTGATCACATAAAAAATGAACCATGTTAGAAGTAAATTCTAAGCACATTGATCAATTACTAAGCATGGAGAGCCCTACTTGAGTGCATAGGTGAATGGAGAATTAATTCTTAGCATGGAAAAGCATTGAGATCCTATTCCATATTTATTGCAACTACAATGGTTGAGTAATATTGTGTAACAAGAATACAGAAAGCCTTACAGGAGGACACATTTTAGTATTGTGAAATACACAAGTACACCATGCTAAAGGACCACGAGCTCTATATGTGATGCAAAAATAATTCCTTGCATCGATCCATGTGAATTGTATTAGAAAAAAACAGAGGATTTTAGTAGTGCACAAGTGGGAATGCAACATTGTAGAGAGCTTGGGGGAGAGCTTTGTGTGAGTGTGTGTTGCTGATAGAGGCCGAGTGTGCCTATGCAAAAGAGAAGGCTAAGAGTAGAATGTGTTGATTGTGTGAATCATTGATGGCTGATAATAGACTGTTGGATATGCTACTGAAGTGTTGAAGGCCATGAGGTGAGAGCTATTGAGTGTGTATCAAATGTAAAAGGCCAAGAACATAGGGATGAATGTGTGTAACACTATTTTAGTGAATAGAGGGAATAAAATTGGTGATTACAGAGAGAATATATCAAGCAGATCAATTGCCAATGCATAGGGCCAAACAGTGGTGAACGCAAAGCTTAAATCAAGCAAAGTGGGTGCCAAAAAAGAGGGTATTAAGTTCCTTTTGAGTGTGGATTGGAGCATACAAAATAGGGAGTTGGAAATTCCATCTAGTGAATATATGAAGAGAGCTTGGGGGTTGGTGCCTCCTACAAGTGGGTGCTTGCATAAATCCATGAACCTGCAAGTTGGTGCTTGCAACAAATCTAAGAATCTAGTGCTTCAGTGGGTGCTTTTGGTAAGATAATCAAGTGTCTATAGAAGAAGGGATTTTGGGCTTCCAAATAGTGGGTGTTAGCAAATAATCTAAGGGATTTCGTTCTTCCTTTGAGTGGTAGCTCAAAAAAAAATCATGTAATAGAGTAAAATCTCATATTTACATCATAAAACAAAGATTGGTAGTTTTTCCCTTTTTGGTTTTCCATGTTAAATCCTCTGTGTTCTATGTGTTTTTTGCTCATGATTTTGTTGTGTATGTATATGTGTGATAATTTAATTTTCTACACATGATATGATGGTCGTTGCGCACATAATGATTTCCAATTTTGAATGGAAATTAAAAATTGGCACTAAAAGTTAAAATTAGCCTTAATATTGATTCACCCCCCCTCCCCCCTCAGTATTAAAAAATATTTCCAACACAAGTTAGGGTTTGATCCAGGGTGCGATCATACCAGCGTTAATGCACCGGACCCCATCAAAACTCCGCAGTGAAGCGCGCTTGGGCTAGAGTAGTACTGGGATGGGTAAGTTAGGGTTTGATCCATGTTCCATGTAATTATGACCAAGGGATATCCTTTGGATTTCGGTGATCCACCTAAAGTTTTTCCTGATTTGGGTGTTGAGCTACCCAAATTACCCTTCATTTCCTTTTGATCCAGATTGATGACCAAATTTGAGGGATGTGTGTTAATTTCTTGCTTTGTTGTTGAACCTTTCTTAGGGACTTTTATATCTCCCTCTTTTGCATCATGGTTTACAACAACATTTTTGAACCCCCTTCCTTTGTTCTTGTCATGGTTTCCTCTTGCTCATTTTATTCCTAGGTGTCAACTTCAAATGTGTTTGCCATGGTTGAGGGTGCATTTTTACCTTATACAGGTTGAGATTTGGACGTTGTTTCCCTTTATTTATACCTTTCTTATGGGTCTACCATTTCTCTTCTTTCCATATTGATGTCTCTACCCCTTTTCTTGATTGTTGCTTCTTGTTTTATCTTACAAAATGACCATACTTATGGCAATATCTACATTTGAACGATAATTGCTCATAGTGTAAAATATGACAGTGATTCCATTCTCCTTGAGTAAGTTTTATTTCTGAGGGAAAACCCTTCTCCAGATCCACTCTACACAGATATTGGCAAATGAAAAATGGGATCCTTTGGGTTCAACCCTATCCAAGTATTTCCCCACCATGTTTCCAATAACTCATAGACAATCATCACTCCAACAAGAAATAGGAAGCCAAGAGAGCTTGATGCATACATAAACAACATTCAGGATATCTTCATCTCGATCAAATTCAAGCGCCCATTTGTTCAAATACACCCCTCTAGCTCCAAAAAAATAAGGTCCATTTCAGAAGGCCACATCTTTATCTTAGTTGTATTAAAACAAGAAGGAGAAAAATCCATTTCCACAAGCATACCATCTAATATTTCCTTTCATCATGGGCTTCTAGGTCTTGTCCATCCAAAATCCCATAGATTGCAGGGATGACCACATTCCAGTGAACTTCCAAAGCATAGATTGAACTGAAAAGGTGAATTAATTTCTTTGAAACCATGTCAAGAAAACTACCGAAGGGATGGTTGTAACCTTCTTCATAAATATTTCCCATGCTTCTTTGGATCTATTATTTTTTGAGAGAGAAACAATAATAGAATGAAAGGCCAAAACTTCATTTGGTTGAGGGGAAGGAGCCCCATCTAGGGAGGCCATGCCAATATCTCCCTTAGGGTTTGAACAGAGGTTTAAGGTGAGCAATAACGTGAGAAAATATTGAGTGAATTATTATTTTAAACATATTTCAGTTCTATTAAGACGAAGGTTCCCATTACTTTGCATTATCATTACATTGATTTCTATCCTTTTGCACTCTCATGTTTTTAATATTAATATTATTATAAATAATTATAAATATAATACTCTAACTATTAATATGGATAAGTGTTAATGTCAAATCTATTGTTTTAATCATTCAGACAACTTTCTCAACAAAATTGTCCTTTATTTATTTTAATATTAATTTTTGTTTAGTATCAATAATAATACTTATCATATTTAACATAATAAATAATGTTAAATGTAGTTATGAGGTATGTTTAATGTTAATTCTAATATTTATGAGTCATATTTAACATCTTTAACATGATAATTAACATTTTTAACGTTGATAAATATTTTTTAACAACTTTATGATTGTTGTTTCATATTCTTTACCATCTTAATTATGTTAATATTTTTCATGTTCATTATATAATGGTTAATATTTATTTTTGTTCAAGGATATCTCTTCCATTAGAATATCTGACATTAAAAATCCAAATATCACAACAAACTACTTTGCATAGTGGAATAATATTCAACAATAAATCTACTAGCGCACAAAATATACACAACGTTTTACGAATTTATACAACAAACCAAATTCATTATATAAATCATACTAATAATCAAGCACTCTCGTGCTAGGGATAATGACCCTCATACATCCACTAGTAAAACAATACAATAACATGATACACTAACGATCTAGTTGATGTAGAGCTCAATCACAACTTCTTTTTTGTATCCTGAACACACTTCGGGTCCTTTTATTATGTTTTGCAACATGGCCTCTATCAATGCACCAACTCCTTTAGGCCACTGAGCTCCACTCTCCAATTTTCCCTCTAGGTTATCATAAGTCCATATACAACCAACACATAGGGTCTTCACACTCACTAATTGCTCCTTAGTCCTTTAAGGCCACAACACTTTGAGTCTTATTGTCCACTGTTATTCCTCAGCTACTTAGGGACTTCTTCCCACTATTGTCTTCCTGCATTTCCCCAATGACGACAAACATAGGACAAGATGGTTTCCACCTATCACTATCAAACATATCTTCTCCAACAATGAACTTGGGCTATCCAATACTAGTCCTCTAGATAATTAGACCTTAAGATTTTTCAATATTTACCTCATCTAGAAACCACCTTAATCCTTTAAGGTGCTACATTTAGGGCCAACTTGGTCCACTCTCATGCTGCCCTCCAACAGTCAACGAGTGTTCAATACAACTAGTCTAATTTGGACCCTATCCTCTCGCAACAAATCACCCTTGAACACATAATCAATACATACCTTAGGGATGGTGTTTATCTATGGCAGGCTTTGCTTCTGGTTAGGGTTTCCAACAACTTGTTAGCCCTCTCCAAAATGCTCCAACAACCTCCTAAATACTGCAGTCTTTCTCCCTTATGCTCCTACTCCCATACACTAGTATCTAAGTCAACTTCCAACCATTGTTTAGGCCTTTAAACCATCTTCCAACTGAGGTATAGGGATTTGGACCTTCTATCCAAATGTTTTACATGATTGCAACTACTTTTGGAGATCTTCCCACACATAAATACCACACCAAATAATACTTAATTCAACCCAAATTTGTCCCTTGAGGACTTGAACTTCCTTCGCTCCCACTTAGACCTACCAAAACACACAAAACATACTTGCAAACTATCCCAAAACTGCTCAACCTTGTCCTTCTTGACTTGAAACTACCTTTGATGATGTATTTCTATGCTCTGATGATCTTTGGATGAAATTTTATGCCTCTAACTCTCCTTCTAATTATACACTATACTATTGGCTCAATGAATTGTCTTGAGGGAAACTCTTTACCCTAGCAAACCTCATCTAATGCTAAGTAAACCCACCAGAAACACATAGAAATTAATATCTCATGTTCTTGACCTCTGATTTGAGTGATTTTTGCTACTCCTTTTATCCTCTAAGTGTCCTCTAACACCTCCATGTGCCAAATCACTTAACCCCCTTATGCTTTCACACCCACCAACTTAGATCCAAATCCCACATGCTTTGGTTCTAATCCCACATATCCATTTGTGGTACTCCAACCTCCAAACCCTTAACCCTAGGGCTTGGAGTACCTCCCATGATACCAGATCTCAATATGATTTGGGAAAGCTTTAGGAGAAATTAAAGCTATGGAAATGTAAAAGTTTAGGCACTTTAGGTACTTCAAAAGAGTTTAGAAATGAATGCATTTTTTAACAATAGATGTACATCTTTTTTTTTGTTCAAGCTAATCCACATGATGGAATGTCCCACCAAAATTTCAATCTAGACAGGGAAAACAATAAATAGAAATCCATAAACACCATCGCTACCCAAATGCTAAAACCTTGATGACCAAAACACACCTACAATGAGTATAGCCAAATGTTGTAATTGTAACAAGCAACTTGTAGCAAAATTCAATTAATAACCATGGAAAGGAGATTCCAAAATAACAACAAACCAATGAAGTCAAGAAAAAATGAACTACGAGTAGCATAAGGTGAAATACATTCTAAAGCACTCTCGCCTTGAAAATTACATGTATGAAATTTTGCATCGTTGAATCTAATTTTTTGTTTATCGATGGGCAAACAAGGGGGACCTGGGGTGTTGTTATGACAATATGAATTTCTTGGAAACTTGGCAGAGCACAAGGATGGAGAAACCACAATAAAACAATTCTAGGCTATAGAAAGATTTTAACTAAGAAAAGAAAATCGTTTCGGATGCCAATAAAATTTAAAAAATTGTAGTGTACCTTTTTTTTTAAGATAGAGACAACATTTATTGTAGCATTGTTTTGGGAAAATTTAGTGTTTCTCCAAACGACTGACCCTCTAGACCTAGTAGCTAGTCTATAAGCAACAGATAAAGTAATTAGTCGATTTTCCTATAGTTAACAGATAAGAGAAAGAAGAACAAAGGTACCAACCTTTAACTTTCGCTCGATCCCTCTCTCCCTTGATCGATTTTGCCACTCCTTTCCGTAATTAACTCGCTTGGAAATTACCTACACACAAGCCGAGACAGAAACCCATCAAAGCATACAATAATGATGATCTGTTAACTAAACATATCATAGAATCAAGAATACGATATACATCATATAAACACATGAATAGAAAAAGCTTAAAATTCTTTATTAATAGAAGGAAAGATTACAACCCATGTAGATGCATGCTTGATTTAGATTCATCCTTCCAGCTTCAAACCCTTCTCTCCTCATGAAGCAGCAATTCGAAATCACTACAATACTCTTACTAATCTCATTCAAACAACATTTCCTTAGCTCAAGAAATTCCAACCCTAGCTATCCTTTGAATGCTTGGTCAATTTATAGCTGAATGGAGGAGGTTAAGCCATTAATGGCCCTCATGAATGCTCTTCCAAAATTGGCAAGTGGTTCCATGGAGGAAGGGATAATGGATTAAGATTCATTCATCCTCTTCCTCATCCAAAAGTGAGCTCAATCCATCTGGAAACTTCCAGAAGCATCCATTGGATGAGGAATCCAATGGATTCATTTCAAAAATTCGATGAATCTCGCTCAACGCAGGTGAAACAAAGGTTAGGTGTGATGCATAGCACCAAGACAGTGTAATTCCTACAATGCATTGCAGCCTGATAGAAGGCTCCCTGTGCTGATCTCCTTAGGGACACTTTTTGGATGAATGGTGTCATGGAAACTCTTGGGAAGCAAGAATGAAGTAGGTTGACCTCATTAGGGAATGAAAACAACTGAATTAGGGATTGATGAACCCTAATAATATGGATCTGGAAGTCAGGGTTGATGTGCCCAAATTGACCTGTAACAATTGCCCCCTAAAGCATGAAGTCGAAAATAAACATGTCAAGTGAGATGCTTTACCACTTGGAGAGAAGGTTTCAAAGTGGAAGGTGAAACACATTGATTACAATACAAATATCATGATACTTTATTTTTTTATCACAATTTTAGCTGAGGGAAGGCATACTCATGCTCAGCTTTATAAACAATCATTACATGTACAAATATAGTCGTCTACAGATGTAGACCCATGAATGGATGACCATGAATGTAAGGCCATTTGTACATTTGATATAGTAGTCCTGAAAATATATCACAGCCTAGATGGATGAAACTAGATCCAATGTCTTCAATCTTGTTCAATATTTCACTCAAGTACAAGTCTAACCATGTGAATAGATGATTTGAAGTTGAACACGGAGAGACATTGTCTGATTACCAGCCAATGATGTAAGCCGTTAACAGACACAAGAGGAATCGCCGATAATGATAATGACCCTCAAGGTATTGCAGTACATTTTGCATGGTGTGAATAAATGATTTGATGTCGAACACCATATGAAGTCTTCCGGTCGAAGGCCATTGATGACAACCTATCATTGGAAGCGAGAAACTTGCCATTGATGTATGCAAGCCTCAAGGTACTGAAGGGGTGTTTCTAAGTCAACTTCTTGGATGATGTGCTGATGTTGACAAGAAGCGACTCATCGCAGGAGGGCCTTGATGTATCCCACATCAATGACACGAAATGAGGTAAATGATTTTTGGAGATGAAACATCGACTGATGACACAAGGTTCAAGAATGGTGGGCATGAAAATGAAGGTTCACAATATTGTAAAGGATTAAGTTTTGAACTGAATGACTTCTATTGAACATATCAGTGACACTAAAGTGAATTGGTAACATTGACCCAAAACAAAGTGATGGATGGTATGATAGACCAACAGTTTGAAAACCATCAAGCTGAATGACCCAACCCACATAGTCACGGTGATGAGGTGAAAGTGTCATGTTCAAGATCGACCTGCTACCATAAAGTTTTCTCGGATTTTTCTCATTTTCCTCATTCATTGCTGACGAGTACCTCTTTATTTTTATCAAGCTTGAGGAGGATAACATATGCTTGTTTTATAATTCCACCCTTCAGGTGAATCCATCGCTACTTGATTTTTTAACAAGTCTAGCGAAGGTGAAACTCGGTCTTGTCTTAATGGACAAGTTTGTTTCTATTTAATGTTTTGTAACGAGTTTAACAACAAAGATAACTCGGTCCTTTTCACATTTAGAGAGTCTAAAAAGGGACTAAAAGGAAACTCCACAAGTTCTTTTTCGTAAATTTGTCTCTTAAGTCCGAAAAAGAATAAAAAAATAAAAGAGAGAACCTATAGATCATGTTTTACCAACGCGTACCTTTTTCATAATTAATCTATCTCAGCCTGAAGAAGGGGTAAAACTATATTGAGTAGATATCGATTCTAATCCATTAACGAGCGAGAAACGACAAGCACTCGACAATCTTTTCATGTTTAGAGAGTCTGAAAAGAGCTTAAAGAGGACTCCATTTTGAGGAACGAGTGGTGTCTAGGGTAGTAACTGGTTTCGGTGATGTTGGAACTTCTCAAAACATGTTGATTTATGTGAAGAGGCTGGCTAATAAGACCACTCATTGTAAATGTTCCTCAAAAGGGGTAAAACAACCAAGTGAAAACGTATGATCAACCAAAGGGATGGTGGCGATGGGATGAAAACAACCAAGGCTCATTTGACGAAAAATGCTGATAGAATGGCAATCACGAGGTTTAAATTGGAAATGGGTTCATTTTTAGACAAGCTTGAACCATAAGGAACTATGCTTGGATTTAGTTTCATGTTTACACAAGCTTGAAATGAAAAACTATGCTTGGATTTAGTTTCATTTTTACACAAGCTTAAAACGAAAAACTATGCTTGAGATTGGTTTACATGCCCCCAG
Organism: Pinus taeda; assembly: GCA_000404065.3. Lineage (NCBI taxonomy): Eukaryota > Viridiplantae > Streptophyta > Pinopsida > Pinales > Pinaceae > Pinus > Pinus taeda. Next base: position 70,395 of record APFE030840039.1, read on the forward strand.
CATGATGAAAGGGAGAGTCTCCGGAAACCAAATGGAAATCACACGGTGAAGCAGGACGGTTATCCAATAGCTTTTCGGCTTCATCCAGATAGAGAAAGGCGAATGGGGTGATTCCTTTCACATAACCTATAGGGAAACTTAGTTTTACCACTAGGTGCATGCCCCCCAAGCTTCATTACATTCACCTAAGTAGACTACTCATGGATATCAAGTGGAAGACTCGATTGGGATTTTACGAGATCTAATCAAAGACTCGACTTGGAACTTTGCTCCAGAGGATCTTGTTTCATTTCTTAATGAGCTTGACACAAGACAAGGAACTATGCTCAAATTCCTTGGTTTCATTTTTTAATAAGGTTGACACAAGACCAGGAACTATCCTCATGGACCTGTTTCATTTTTCAACGAGGTCGAAACAGTAAAAGAACTATCCTCATATCCTCGGTTTCATTTTTTAACAAGGTTGACACAAGACTAGGAACTATCCTCATATTTCTTGTTTCATTTTTTAACGAGGTTGGCACAAGACAACGAACTATCCTTGGACTCCTTGTTTCATTTTTTAACAAGGTTGACACAAGACAATGAACTATCCTCGGATTCCTTATTTCATTTTTTAACGAGGTTGACACAAGAAAATGAACTATCCTCGGATTCAATCACAACTCATAATAGGTCATGAAGGAGAGATCTAATTCTAATGCCCCTAGTACATGATGTACAACATCACTGAATTGATCGTCAGTTGATGTAGGTATGGAACAGGTTGCAACATAATTAACCCGTGGCGAGGATGATACCATTGGTACAAAAGGACCATTTAGGGAAGATGGTTGACTAGGAGCCATATTTGGACCGGGAAATGAAAGTTGGTCAACGGTGACAATTCTGCCTTCATGCGGGAAACAAATTGTTAGGATATTCCGACACATAGGAATAGTTAAGTATAACTTGGTCTAGTATAGAGTTAGGTAAAGTGTGTTTCTTTACTATGTACATTTGTAACTTACAATCCGACGGTCACGATATGTAGTGATCCGACGGTTCATTCTCCCCTCGGTATTACCGACACTTGATCCGTGGCTTAACACCCGATTGGTTCATGAATTCTATTTAAAGCGCATGG
>APFE030840041.1:0-19987 GCA_000404065.3 Pinus taeda
ATGTAATAGATTATTGGATTTAAATAAATTATAAAAAGGGATAGTAGTTAAATTCTTGATATTTAAAAAAAATAACTCTATCTCGTTTACTTTCAGTTGAGAATTCTTATCATCTTAACTATATGGATTTCTTTAGTTTCTTTCACATGTCAAAATTTATGTACATAATCAAAATTATTAACTCCCAAAGACTAAAAAGCTTTATAAAATCTTAAAAATATGGTTATATACTAGGTGGAAACACATATGCTAACTTAGGAAGAAAGAAGGCAGTCTAAGAGGGAGATTAAAGGAAGTGGAGACATGGTGAAACACATATGTTGAGAAGAAACAAGGCACTCTCATAGGGAGATTAAAGGAAGTTGCGATGAAGGAATAGTTGTAAGAGAATTTCTAGATAAGGGGAAGTCAACACTCACAAATTTAAATAGAACGTAAAATGAAAGGCATGAAAAATTCCAAAACATCATCAAATTTTCATTTGACGGGCAGAGGCTATTTGAAGTTCCAATGGCATTCATTATTACTAAAAATAAAATTACCATTAAGATTAACAAATAATATAACAATTTTTAGTCCCCCAGGTAGCAGTTGGATCGTCGAGGATTGCCTGATCCGGGCGTCGTCCTCTCCTGATAAAGATTGCGGATTAATTAAATATTGCGGATTAATTAAGGATCAACGTTCAGACTCTGAACGGTATCGAGCTCCGGTTGGCGGAACTCATGCAGCCGGACTTAACATCGCCAGCAGGGATGATACGTGGAGCAGCGGTAGCCAAGCCGAGGGCTCGGTCAGTGCAGTCAAGGTATGCTCGCTCAGCGGTAAGGTTATCTGCCATCAAGGTAAGAGTCTGAACTCTGATATCCGCGTGTTTAATTTGGATCCAGGCTTGAGCGATAGCGCTTCTAGTTTGGGTTCCGTCCTGAGTGATAGCAGTGGTTTAATTAAAAGTAATTTGGATGCAATGGATAAGAATTGCAATAGAGTTAATAAGTCTCGCGTTTTTATTAATAAAGAATATAAGAAAGGGGCTAATAAAATGAATATTATGCGTGATAATAATACCTACAACAACATAGTTAAATATTCACCGAGGTCTAGGAATAATGCCGATAGCATCCTTAAAGAGTTAGATAGCGATAATTCAATTCCTATTATTAATGAAGTTGTTAATAAAAATGATAGTAGTAATAGGATTTCGAGTGATAGCGGTAACATCTTTGATGATATTTTAGGTAAGTCTAATTTAGCTTTAATCTGTCCGGAAGGCTTTGAGGGCCCTAGGAGTATTAGAGTGCAAGAGGACCGTTCCAAAAAGGTCTCCCCCCCCTCGTCTGAGCAAAAGAGTAAGGTGGTTAACCTCTCTAGCTTTCCCCTCTCCCCGTCTGTTTTTGATCTTCTTAGCAAGGGCCTAAATTTTGCCCTTGCCCCTAGAAAAATCACTGTTGACGACATTATTTGTGATGTGGAGCAGGGTATTAGAGATCTGCTTGATAATATCAAGGATACTATCAGACAGGATTGTGCTGTGGTCCTTAGGAGGGCTAAGCCTCCTCGAAGGAACCTCGGCAAAGAGGAGATAGCTGCCTTAAAGTCCTTAAACCAGAATGAGGACATTGTGGTCCTTAAGGCGGATAAAGGAGGGGCGACGGTCATCCTCAACAAAGAAGATTACCGGAGCAAGATGTTGGATAATCTTCACAGCAGTGGCAGTTACAAGAAACTGTCCAAAAACCCTCTGAAGAAAATCTCCAAGGCTGTGGCTCTCGCTATCAAGTCGAGCAGCTCGGTGGGGGCTCTGTCCCGTAAGCTCATTGAGAGCAACCCCATCGCTCCTAGAATTTATGGGGTGCCTAAAATTCACAAGGTAGGGGTCCCGCTGAGGCCTATTGTCAACACCATCGGGGGTCCAACCTACCTTCTAGCCAAGTTCCTGGCTCTGAAGCTGAAACCTCTTGTGGGGCGTACTGAGTCCTTCGTGAAGGACTCTGCGTCCTACATCTCGGTTCTCAAGGACATTAGGCTGGACCCTGAAGACATTCTTGTCAGCTTTGATGTTGTCTCCTTGTTCACGTGCATTCCCATTAGAGAAGCCATGGAAGTGATACATCGCCTAACAGATCCGGACACCGCGCATCTGGTGGAGGTATGTCTCACTTCCACATTCTTCAGTTTCGAAGGGGAGTTCTATGAACAAACCTGTGGCGTTGCCATGGGTTCCCCCCTCTCCCCGATCGTGGCCAATCTCTTTATGGAAGATTTCGAGGCCAAGGCTCTAGCCTCGGCCCGCCTCCTTCCTAAGCTGTGGAAGAGATATGTAGATGACACCAATGTCATCTGGCCCCATGGCCATGATGAGCTTGATCGTTTCCTGGATCACCTCAACGGCCAGTCCTCTGCCATAAAATTCACCATGGAAAAGGAGGTCAATGGCAGCCTCCCTTTCCTGGATATTCTTATTTCCAAGAGGTTGGACGGCTCTCTCTCTCACGCGGTGTTCCGTAAGAAGACTCACACGGAGCAGTATCTTCACGCTGATTCCCATCATTTCCCGGCTCAGAAGATGGGTGTTCTCAACACCCTGGCTACGCGTGCCCTCAGGATTTCGGATCAAGAAAACCTTGACAGGGAGAGAAACCACCTTCTCGATGTCTTTGTGGAGAACGGATATAGAAAGCACCTTGGCCAAAAGGCTTTCCTTACTGCCTCCAAAAATGCTTTTAGTAAAAAAGAGCCAAAAGAGCACCATCCAGGTGTCCATATGCCATATATCCAAGGGACCACGGATCGGATTGCTCAGATCCTTAGGAGGTTTGACATCCCCTCAACCTTCAAACCTCTAAGAACCATTCGTAACTCCCTGAGGTCAGTAAAGGATCCAGTCGACCCCAAAGACATGAAAGGGGTCTATCTGATTCCTTGTTCTTGTGGGACCCCTTATATAGGGGAAACTGGGCGCTCCATCCAGCAAAGGATTGGTGAGCATGCAGCGGACCTGAGGCATGGTAGAATAAAGTCCTCAGCTCTTGCAGAGCATGTGGACAAAACTAAGCATCATGTCTGCATAGAAGAGGCCAAAGTCATCACCAGGGTGGATCGGTTTCATCATCGCAAGTTAAGGGAAGCTATCGAAATAGAGCGAAGACCCATCAATCTCAACAGAGATGATGGGTGGAAGGTTAGTAGAAATTGGATCCCTGCATTGTCGGCTTAAGTTTTCTTCCTCCCCCCTCGGCTCCTCTAGGTTCTTTATCTGGTTGGGCGTGTGTTTGTTCTAGGGGAGTCTGGTTTTCGCCTAGTGTTGGCAGCGTTGTTCTTCGTAGGTGTGTCCTCCTCTTAGGCAGTATCGCTTTTGTTTTTTATGTATTATAATTGAGCTTAAATTATTCAAATATTATTACTTATATTATTAATAACAATATTAAGGCATATGGCATTGCATTTAAGCTGTCATTTTTAGCCTTTAGATTAATAGGAAATATCTCCCGTTTCATTAAAAGTTGAAATTCATATGCATTTAGTTCGATTAATATTTATTGTCCCTCTGTTAATATTTTATTAATAATATAACCATAACATAGTATCTTTATAGTTTAACTTAAATACATTAATTAATTAACATTTTTTATTTCATTAATTATATATATTATTATGTTTATACATATAACATTAGTAATTTAATTTTAACCTTTTTCTATAAAATATTAATACATATAACCCCTCGTATTTTATTTAGGTCTTATATATATTAGTATAAATTAGTTAACTAATTATTTTTATAGTATGTATTATAGATATTATTATTTTTCACATATAATGTTAATAATTAACTTATATATAATACATTATTATTTCAATATATTATTAAATTAATTTTATTTAACCATCATCTATATAATTAATTATATATTAATTATAAATAAGATTAATTATAATTTAGGATAACAATAATAATAAATAGGGCGTTTAGAAGATTAGGTACAATAATTAAATTATTAGAATATACATATATTTTTAGGTTAGATTTAATGAATTAATTAAATAAATATTAACATATATATATGATTTTTATGTATAATGGGGTAATATTTGAAATTAAATAAATGTATTACTAACCTAGTTCTGAATATAATAATATTTTAATTTTAAATTAATTAGAGGTAGTTTCACTGGGGTTCTTGAATGATAAAGTAGCCGTTAGAGTGTTTGAGTCGTTGGAGTCTCTGCTTAGACTATTTAAATCGATGAGCTAGATCTGTATTTTCAACTTGCCCTGACGATGAAACACATTGGTTGGTTCGAAACGCGTTGGCAGAAATCTTTCTCATGTGATTTACGCTGAAGCTCTCCTTATAACTATGACAAATCACAGAAGTCTCAATTCTACAATCAAATAATTTTAAGATCTCCTTGTAAAGTCCTGTCTTTTAAGGCATTGTAAAGTCCTGTCTTTTAAGGCATTAGCACCAACACCAGTAAATATAAATCTGTCCATAATACATGAGATACGAACCAACTAATTCACGAGAGACAAATAGATCACAATGAATTAGAATAGGCTGTGATTTCGTTACAGGTAAGGTGAACATAAACCATTCTCTTTGATGGAAAGGATTGGCCGGAAATAGTTGGTACGAATGACGGATGCTCCAAGGAGATGATTTTCCTTACAACGCTGGCTTTCAGTCTTGTTTCACCGAATTAAATCATGGGAACTATGAATCATTGCGCCAAATAAGTTATTGCTTCCTTTCTGTGAAAAGCAGGGACTATTAATCTGAACAGTTCAACATAGGCAGGGCAGAGGACAAAATGAAGATAATACTAAGTGTGGGCAGAGGAGTGGACTAACCAGAGCAATTAGGGTAGAAGTGGCTGCTCGAACGGCCGAAATTGTGTAGAAATTACGAGGTTACTTTGCAATATCCAGTGAGCTTATCACATTTTAACCAGAACAATTATCACATTTTCCTCGCCTGTCCCTATTTTATGAAGATTTGGAAGTGTCTGGCTGATCATTTTGGTTTTAATAGGATTTTTTTCCTATCTATAGAGGATGCTTTTTAATGGTGGAGTAATATGAAAACTGACTGGAGACCAATTCACATTTTCCTCGCCTGTCCCTATTTTATGAAGATTTGGAAGTGTCTTGCTGATCATTTTGGTTTTAATAGGATTTTTTCCCTGTCTATAAAGGATGCTTTTTAATGGTGGAGTAATATGAAAACTGACTGGATTTCCATTTGCGCATGCTTTTTAATGGTAGAGTAATATGAAAACTGACTGGAAACCAATTCCGCTGATTTCCATTTGGGCCATTTGGAAATGGACGAATTAACAGCAAGGAAAGTTATTCCAAGGCACTTGTTTCTATCTTATCACATCTTTCCGTCAGCAGATTCCTGAATATTCAATAGTTACCGGACGCATTTAGGGAATAAGATGGAACCCACAGATGTTCCGGGTGCTTATTTCGATGGTGCGGCAACAAATGGACTCTGTGTTTGTGGGGTTATTATTATTCCATGCAAGGACTAGTATATTGACATCTCTTGGCACGGTGGGAAAGGGACGAACAATAAAGTAAAGGCTATGGCCTTGGCAGGACACAATAAAGTAAAGGCTATGGCCTTGGCAGGATTCTTGTCCCTACGTGATTTTTTAAACATCCAGGGACTATATATTTATAGTGACTCCAAGGTGATTATTGATCGTGTAAAATCTGTCCATTTCATCAAAAATATCAACCTTTCGGAGTGGTTGGACAGAATTGCCTCTCTGGAATTTAAGTAAAGACTACTCTATTCAACATATCAAAAGATCTTTTAACAAAAAAGCAGATGCTCTTTCCAAACAAGACCTTTTTTCACAAAATGAATTATGGAAAGTGTCCATAACAGTGGGAGATGTTAGGCACAATATTCAGGACCTCTATCTGCGAGGTACATAACATAAAATCTTTTTCTCCTCATCTTTGGTATGTACCATGAACCATTTTAATTTCCCTCTTTTTTATATATCAGTCATTTCTCATCACAGTTGCTTTATTCTGAAGGCCTTTATATATTTCTGTAAAATCTAGAGATGGATTTTGTTTTTTGGTGATCTGAAACGGTCATCTATCAATCTGCTGGCTTGCATGCCAAAATTTGGGTATTTTTTCATGTAATAAATATTATGATATCTCTCAACAAGGGCCTACTGGCCGTCTCTGGGTTCTCTATCTGATAATTATATCTGGCAGATGTAGTATTATCAAAAATTTCTATGAATATAATATAGCTTTTTTTCTTACTGAAAGAAAAAACAGGATATTGAAAATTAAAGTTATAGTTGTAGAATTGAGTCTTCTTTGATCCATAACAATTATAAAAACAGTTTGGGCATAAATCACATGTAGAAAACCTTTGTCCACGCATTTCGAACCAACTAATGTGGTTCGTCAGGACAAATTGAGGAGTCCGGCCATGATCTGACTCCTCAACTATAAAAAGAGTTTGGGCATAAATCACATGTAGAAAACCTTTGTCGACGCGTTTCGAACCAACTAGTGTGGTTTGTCAGGACAAGTTGAGGAGTCCGGCCATGATCTGACTCCTCAACTTGCCCTGACCATGAACCACACTAGTTGGTTCGAAATGTGTTGGTTGTTCGAAACGCGTCGACAAAAGTTTTTTACATGTGACAAAGGTTTTCTACATGTAATTTACGCCGAAACTCTTTTTATAAAGGTTATAGTTATTAAGTTTTCAGATTTTGTATAGAAAATATGAGGTCACTTTGCAATATCCAATAAGCTTAATCTAAAGCGGATAAGTTTAATCTAAACAGGATATCGAAAATTAAAGTTCTAATTATTAAGTCTGAGAATTTTTAGTACTGCAGGTTTTTTTTGAGGGGTTGATATTAAAAAACTATTTAACCACTCTCACTCTCAATTTGAGATAATAAAATTGTAGCTGTCTGGACAAGCCCCATTCAATAGGGATAAAACAACTGGATCTCTACACTTTCCTCGGTGAGAGGGGATTTATCATGAGCTTAGGGATTTAATTTTTTTTTATTGCCAATTTTTTTTATGAGCAGACATTATGTAAATGTTTGTTTTGTATTTAGTTTTTTGAAATGTAAATTCTTAATTTTTTTTTGATGAGTAGATATTATTTAAATGTTTTGTATAGTTATTTAATTTTTTTTAGTTTTTAAAAAAAAAATATTAACTTAAAATAAGCAAAATTTTAGCGACTGATTCAACTTTGATGACTGACTCCCTTATACATCATACTAAACTGTAAAATAAGTTTCTCAAATTAAATCAAACTATCCCACCACAACATAATACATGTTACCTACAACATGATACCTGTTACATACCTGTTACAGGTTTCGATAACACCACCTTGAGGAGGTTTCCTCTTTATATTTCCTACTGCAAAAGGAAAACAAAACAGTACCAGGAGTAGATCAATTAGGCAACATTTTATAGCAGTAAGTTTTTAACATATTAGGGCAACGTTTGGCCTTTACAACATATATACAGCCGCTTATTCATAAACGATAGATCCCAACGGTAGAATACATCTCATTTTCTGTCGTCTTTGCCTTTACAATCCTTACTGTACAAACCTAACAACAACGCTGCACTTCTCTCCAAAATGCAAATATCTACATACACATTTCATTATACTGGCCCTTTCTTTCTGCATTAATGTCCCCGTGCTCGGGCTAATAGTTCTGTCTGCATTCAAATTCGCCAGTTGGGCACTTCATTAATCATGAATATGATACCAAGAACAAAAAATTGACTAATCAAATCTTGGCTAGTGACGTACCATTTGCATTTGTCAGTAACATTGACAAGTATACCACAAGCTTGGGCGATGGGGATGTAAGTAGAGGCATCCACCACACCAGAACGCAGCCGCGAGCAGAAGCATTTATCGTCTGCAATACTTCTCAGAGATGTGCAACATTTATCTGAAGGGTGGTCCTTGGGAGACCCAACACAATTGGGCAGAAATACAGGGCTGCAGGAAGGAGGAGAAGGCTGAGGCGCCAGAGATCCGGCCCCATGAACAAAATCTAAATACAAAACCAGCCAAATGAAACATATTATAATAACCCAAGACAATCTGGATAGTTCTCCCATATTTCTTCAGAGTTTTAAACAATCTATACTGACCAAACCACAGCTTATGGTTACAAAAAATGAAAAACTCAGGGGTTTATAAAGAATATTAAAACCCCGACGGTAATTTGTACTCACTGTGAAAGTCTTATGGGAGTTTGAAGAATGTTAGGTGTTATCTCTGTTTTGAGGTATTATCTGTGTGTTGGGATAGGTATATGAGGAATGACAGAATAGGAGTTGTCTAATTAGGAGGCTGAGGAGGTAATTGCTTAACGGTTAAAAATGGTTGGAATTTGGATAAAAAAATTTTAATAAAAAGTGATTGGAATGTGGATAATAATATTTCAGTTTTTTTTAAGAGATAATGTTTGAATCATGTTTTTGATGGTGAAAATAGATTCAGCGCCATTAAACTTTTAAAACTTAAAATTAAAAATTTCACAGTTTTACTTGGATTTACAAAAATCACTACCCAATTTTTTCAAAATATAACCTAAATTTCCATACTTTAAAAAAAAGCATAATTATTAAACTACGATAATATAGGGCTGGGCTGTGGGAAGAACACCTGTGTCACTAAATAATGGCAAACTTGAATTACTGTACAGAAACTTCAAGATTGTTGGGACTGTTTGTATTGTACATGTCAGATTGTTTGTAATGTATTAAACATGTGAGAGAGCCGGGATGAAATTATGAAATGTTAATTTGTATGATTAAAAAATTATTGTATTATCATTTTATTTTTAAAAAAAAAAAATTAACTTGATAAAAGAGTATGAGTTTTAAAAGATTTAATATTTAATTATAAATTTATGATTATTATTTATAAAAATTAAATATTTTTAATTTTACTTTGTGTAGTTTTTGGTATTGTAAGGTTTTTTTAAATAATTAAAATTTTGTGAGAAAATCTACCAATAATTTTAAAAAATTTGATTAAAGTTATCTACTTTAAAGATTTTTGGTATCCAGTAAGTTTTTGATGATGTTAAGTTCATTTCCTCTATTGAAAAAATATTAAAACATTTCCAAGATTAGATTGGTTGAAAAATTTCTCACAAATTCTGGCGAAAATTTCACTGTGTAAAAATGCATATTTTAAATTGATGTGGCAGTACATGGTAAATACAGTGACTTGCTCAAAATCATTGGGTGCAGAGTACGAATCCATCAAGTTTAATAGTTTGCGTAATTTTATTTTGATCATTTTAATATAAAATATTGAAAAAAAAATTAAAATATTTATTACAAATAATGTGAAATTTTTATCTCACGACAATCAATACATATAATGCTTTTATCTCTGGTTATGCAATACTATAGAGTCATTAATGGGCTGGGCCGTATATATTAACCATTAGATTTTGTACTGGCTTAAATCCCACGTATGAAATACACTGGCCCAATGCATTAATAACCCTGTAACATTGTACATATTGATAGCCCCGTGAAAATTAAAATCAATATTTTGACGACATTTGTCGCAATTTAATCGTCAAATTCCATCCCATCCCTGGCTGCTGGACAATTAAGATTCAGTCTGCATCAATGTCGTAGTCTGCGAATCTATCTCGTGCCTCGTGACGTTTTTTTGGGAGTTAATAGCGTAAGCAATTAATGTGATCGAATCCATCGACGGTTCTCAATCCACTGTAACGTTCCAAAACGTCACTGAGGTGGCGTCCGTATTGAAAGTGTTGGAAGCATTAACGCCAAAAACATGCACGAAAAGTAAGTGATGTGGCGTCTGTATTAATACAGTTGTAAGCATTAACGCCGAAGACATGGCTGGAATTAATTTGAAGTGGCGTGGGCAGATGTGAAAATGGCATTTGTATCTGTGAAAGTTTTAAATCAAATCCATTTATAATTTGATTTGATGTTTCATATGCGTCATTCCAGTTAATCGTAAATGACAGTGTGAGAAAACACAGAGGGTAAACATGGTTAAAAGTTAGCAAAGGTGGAGTGTTTTTTTGGTTTGAAATTTAGTAGAGATTTATTAAAATTACAAGTTTGTGAATTTTGTATAATTTAAGTGTAGTAAAATAGTTTTGTGAAAAACATGGAAGGTAAATATTGTCAAATTAGAAATTTTTTTGTCATGTTTAAAATTTGGTAGAAATTTATTGATATTATAAGTTTGATTTGTGAATTATACATAATTTAAATGTAGTAAAACTGTTTAAAAAATTGAATCTATAAAAAATCACAATCCATCTAAAATTATTTTACTAAATTCCAACTAAACCTAAACATAAAATAATTAAACAATAGTTATTATTAATACATAATCTATTAATTATCTAAAAATTACTACTTTAAACAATGATGAAATATTATAACTATGTTATTAGGCATTTGCAACCAAAGTAGTTAAACAATAGTTATTATTAATATACAATCCATTAATTACCAAAAAATTACTACTTTAAACAATGATGAAAAATAATAACTATGCCATTTGGTATTTGCAACCTCAATTTTAAAACTAGTTCTCTTCGGTGTGAGATTTTTTTGGAAGCTTTTCTAGTGAGCTTTTCCAGTCTAATTTCCAACAGGAATTTATTGAAATCAAAAGCTTGATGGGTAACCCCTGTACAATCGAAATGCTCTAGGGGTTTTTCCGGGTTGAATCCATATATACAGTGAAAAACCAGAGTAAATAACACAAATCAACATTTCACCTCAAAAAATTTCACCAAATTCCGAAACCCAAAAGTCCAAAAAATCACACAAAAACAACTCCATTTTAAAATATAAAGACTATTGCAAATTATTAAAAATAAGATTCAATTTAATTAATTTAATGTTTATCCTTTTTGTGAACTTAATCATAAAATCATAATTTTTTTTTTTTTTATTTTTTTTTTTTCTTTTTTTAAACTATTTTTTAAATATAAAAATAAATTTAATACTTCTCATTTTTTAATACATTTAAACCATTTATTTATAAAAATCAAATTTATCATTTCAATTTTTTTAAATAACTGAAATATTTATTAGTTAAACTATCAATAACACTTTTTTCAGAAGAAAAAGTTGTATATTATTTATATTATAATAAAAACTCATGTACAGGATGGAGAAATAGACAATATTTCCAGCCAAAACACCATATGGGGCCATTTATCATCAAAAACATTGTCTGGGTATTCGTTGATAGATCTAGTATGTTGACGGATAGAAATATTAGATTTTAATGCAGAGAGATACGGAGCCAAAAACATAATACCTTTTTTTTTTCAGAAGGAAAAAGCTATATAGTGTTATATTAACGTGTGAATAATCAGTTCCAGATTGTACATATTATACATATAAGAAAAGCACCGGGCAAAAACAGGAGGAGAGGTTCTTCTGTGCAGATTGCCAAATAATACAGAGATGCACACATGCAAGGGACACCAGCTCCAGCTATGAGAAAAAAGTGTGATAGATGAAGCCATACATATTCAAAAAGTGTGATAGATGAAGCCATACATATTCTGATATATACAGGTAAGTCAAAAATCAAAAGTGGAGAAGCTAGAGATAGATCAACAAGACAGATGAAAGGAGAATTAGAAACTCGGAATGCAGAAGTCCTGGATGGAGAAGGACTCCTGGCTAGCAAAAACCTTCAGTGACCATGATCCTGTACCGAGATGAAGCCCTCCTTTGACAAGTAATCGGCTTTCTAGTTCCTGTCTCCGTAGACGTGCTTAATGGAGCTCCCTCCCATCTGACCCCAAAAGAACATGATTCTATCCAACCAGCATGAGAGGTGAGGGCATTGGATGAGGCTTTTGCCATTGACATGATCGACCATAGTTTTTGAGTCCAGGAAGATTGAGATGGGATGGATGTCAAAGAAAGTACAGAAGGCAAGCAGACTTGCAAGTGCTTTTGCCTCCGCCAAGCTGTTTGTACCCTTACCTGCTTTCCAAGACAGGTTGTAATGTAGGTTCTCATCAATAATAATGACCACCCAACAACCGAAAATACTCTGATGGGCAGCACCGTCAAAGAAGGCCCTCTGGGATCTAAGGAGGGGATCTGTCAACCCACTTTTGTTTGTATTTTTCAGTTTGGGAAGCTTTTTGGGGACAAAGTCATATATGAGAACTATGTGATGCAATATATCCGAGAGGGGCTCCTTTGCTTCATTGAAGATTTTGTTATTCCTCCACCTCAAGGCACACCATAAAGCAATAATAATGATCGATCTCCATGATTCTCTTTGCCTACTCCACCAATCAAAAGGATCAGGGGTAGAAACATGTAGAAGAAGAGGGAAACCATATAGAAATGCCAGATCCTGCCATATTCGCTGAATAGAGTTGCATATGTCAGAGATTAAAAGACGGGATCATGAAATATACCAGGATAGATAAGATTTCTATATATCCGACATGGAGAATGGATGAATATAATATTTATTGAATTCTACAATGACGCTCAAATGCCAAACTATAAATAACACTTACAAAGTTAATTGATATAAATTCTCCACTAATGTTAATAAATTTGAAACATTTTATATTTCAATTTTTTTTTAAGTATACGAATTATATAAATTATAAAACTCAAATTTATCATTTTAAAACAAAAACTAAAAAATTAAAACATTTATTAATTAAATTATAAATAACACATACCAAATTGATCGGTATAAATATCTCCACTCGCATCAAATAAATTTGAAATATATGGATTCGGAAATAGTATAAAAACAGAACATTAGAAATTGAAAAAGAAATGTCATGCCAACAATAAATATTTTGACGTGTTTTTAATTTTTAAGATGTCTTAAAGAATTTAGTTTGAAGTAGATTTAAATTTTAAATTTTATTATATATTTAATTTAATATAAAGTTATTATATTTATTTGATATGGTTTAATTATTGGAATTTTTAATAATAATAATAATAATAATAAATAATAATTAATTAATAGCTAACCATAACTAATTAATTAAATTTTAAAATTTTTTTATTTTTAAATAATTTAATTATAGTAATTCTGGTGAATAAATTGTTTTTTTGATAAAGTGGATTTAATTTTGAACATATATTTATTATGGTATTTATAAAATAATTATATTTGTTATCAGTTATTAACTTTCTAAATATACTTATTCGTTCCCAAACATATATATATATATAACAAATAAAAACCTAGTCTTTCACATATCATTCCTAGTATATTATCTTAATATATTATGATAAATTTAATATTAATAATACATGATCAAAATTAAAATATTTTCTATTTTCCTTCTTTATATTCCAAGATATACATACTAAAACAATATTGATATTAAAAATAGCAGGAGGAGATGTAAAAACCAATAAGGACCTCTTACGCATCTAACAATGGTATATAATCCGAAATTTACCCTTGTAATAATGTATGGTCAAGTTCCAAACATATACATATATATAAAACAAATAAAAACCCAGCCTTTCACATATCACTCCTAGTATATTATCCTAATATATTTTTATATGTTGAATAATACATTATTAAAATTTGAATATTTTTTGTTTTTCTCTTTATATTCTAAGATTTTATTTATTTATTTATTTATTTTATTTATTTTTTTTCTTCTGGAAAAAGTCGCAATTTTACCTCATGATTAGAAATTACATTATGAGATCTAGCATATGTATATTGAGGCATATAGCTTCTCTATTTGGTGCTAAAAAAAAAAAAAAAAAAAAAAAAAACCTCCACGCCACATAGCTTCTCCATTTGAGTGCTAACAAAAAACCAGGAAAAAAACATTCTCCACGCAAGGAGCACTTGAGAGAATATCCCAAGGATCTTAAGTAATTTAATGTCTATCTATGCTTTCCTACTTTTCTTTTTTTTCGCCTTTAGCAAACTCTCATTGTTGGGCATGACTGTTACAATAGAAATTTGTGCTTCATTTGTGGCAACTGGGATTTCTTTTTTAGAATCTGAGCTTTCTGTAGAGTGTACTAGTTTGTTGCCTCCAATTTCTTGCACTGGGGTGTGTTTCTCGCTTTGTTGTTGTGGATTGGTTGTCTTTAGAACTATTGCAGATTCAATTTGATTTTCATCATTTTGTGGGTTTTTGTTGTTTTCTGGATTATTTCCTGGATATTCTGTGTCTTGATATATGTTGGTGGTTTCTGTGTTTTTTTCCTCTTCTATGTCTTCTGCCCATGTGGGGGAAAACTGCCATCCTTTCCACTTTGGTGGCTATCTTCTTTTCCTGTCTTTTTTGTTTTGTGGGCACACACTTTGTAGATGACCAGTTTTATGGCATATGTGGCATTTGAAGGCAGTGTTTTCATAATCAAGTGGTTGGGCCCATTGCTTTTCGTCGTGGAGTAAGATGATGTGATCTGGTAATCCTTCACTGAGATCTACCTCCACATATCCTGGCAAATGTATAGATATCCTTGGTAAGTGGTTGGGCCCATTGCTTTTAGTCGTGGAGTAAGAGGATGTGATCTGGTAATCCTTCACTAAGATCTACCTCCACATATCCTGGCAAATGTATAGATATCCTTGGTAAGGCGCTCAGTCTATTTTTAAGAATTTCCCCAAAGCATTGCCAATGCCTTCTAATACTTTGATGTGCCAGAAGTGCAGAGGTAGGTTATATAACTTTACCCATACTGGCATTTTAGAAACCACCATAGTGTTTGGGTCAAAATCTGGGAATCAGGATATCATAAAAAAGCCAGCATTACCCGAAAACCAGGATATCATAAAAAGCCCAGCATTACCCGAAAACCATGATCTCAATTCATATTCCTTGTTATTCACTGTATCGAATTTGATAATAAAAAATCCTTTTAAATAGAAGTGGATATCGCAATTTTTTGTCCCTATCGAATAAATCCATTGACGAAAAACTTCAGGTTTAGAGTACTTTATATTCCAAGATATACATACTAAAACAATATTAATATTAAAGATAGCATAAGGAAATGTAGAAGCCAATAAGGACCTCTTACGCATCTAACAATGGTACATACTCCCGAAGCAAATGTATTGTCAAGATTTAAATGTAACCATGTTAGCTTTTAGTATGTTTGATTTTATGTTATAATTTATTTTTTTTATTTTTTTCCCCTAAATTAGTTTGAGTAAAAAAATTTCATGTAATTTGATATTATTTATTTTAATATATAAATTATTGTTTTGTTTTAAATTATTTAATAATTTAATTTTAAATTTTTTAATATTATATTTTATGATTAGTTTAATTTTATATATATGGGGTCATTTTAACATTACCCGTTTCATAGTCTAACGGTAAAAAAAAATTAGGGTTTATAAATAACTATAAACACTGTTATCAGTTTTAGCTTAAAAAAATAACAGTTTTAGCTTTAAAAAATATTTGGAGATGGTAGGGATAAAAAAATATTATAAGAAGTAAACTGTAAATGGAAATATATACAAATATAAAGTCATTGTACGTGTTTTGCAGATAATATGGATAGATATCAATGTAAAATATAAAACGTAGAATATGTAATGTTTAATATTAAACATTTTTTAATGCTAATGTTGATATTAATCAATCTAATTATTATTATGAATAAATATTAATATAAATTTAAAATATAAAGAGGTTTACGAACATATCGAAAGAATGGAAATAAATAAAAAATATAAATAAACCACAGGTACGCGTAAATAATAAAACCTGCTTTTTATATTTACTCCATAAAAACTTTTTATATTTACAAATTAAAAATGTGTTTTATTAGGGTGAAGCCTAATGGGCCGAAATACTTTAGGACAATAAATATTAATACCATAGCAAATACCATATTTATAAAAGAGGTAATGGTAATAAATAAAACTCTTTAAACACTTAGTAACAATAAAAAAAGAGGCTTTATTGGGTGAAGCCTATGGGTCATAATACCATGGGCCATAATTAAATTATTAATACAAGCAAATAAGCATTAATTAAACCTAATATTAATATTAAAATTTATTATTATTATGATAAATCTATTATTCATATTAAATATGGTAATAAATATTATTAATTTAATACTTTGAATTATACAATATTAAATTTTTATATTATAATATATATTAATAAATCATGATATATAATAACTTTAGATATATATGGGAGGGAAGAACAAAGATATAGAGTGATAGAGGTGGACAGATAGGGGGAGTGACAAGGGAGAGATGGAGATAAATTGAAGGAGATGAGAGAGGAGGAATGAAGAGAGAGAGAGAGGGAGAGGAGTGAGACAGGTAGAGAAGGGTAAGAGAGGGAGAGAGACACAAAAATGGAGGGGGAAAAGAGAGAGAAGGAGAGAGGGAGGGAGATAGTGAAAGGATTGGAGGGCAAAGAGAGAGAGAGAGAGATGGGGGAAGAGAGAGGGAGGTAGGAGGGAAAGGGAGAGATAGGAAGGATGAGAGAGAGGAGGAGAGAGGGAGGGATAAAGAGATGGAATTGGAGGGGGAAAGAGGGAGGGAAGAAGAAAGACATAAAGAGTGAGAAATAGAGAGAGAGAGGGAGTGACAAGGGAGAGATGGAGGGAGAGAGTGTGTATGTTTAGGGGTGAGATAAAGAGACAGAGAAGGAGAGATAGAGAGAAGGGGGGAGAGAAGGATAGAGAAGGAAAGAGAAGGAGAGAGGAAGGGATATAGTGATCTGATAATCACCCTATGAGTGACACCAATTTAAAGTTTATTAAACAAAAGGTATTACAGACTCATGTGTCGATGTGTGTTATGTGTTATTTAAGCAACGGATCGATCAGATTGCCAATACACAGACATTTAAATGGAAAGACAACAGAGAAATATAGTAAGAAACCACAAAGACACAAGCAACTTTAATAAGGAGTTCACCCTATTCTCTAGGGCTACGTCTCCGGTCCAACTCTCAGTGGTGGCCTTGTTTTATTGGGTCTTTGAGGAGAGAATTACAATGTAGGGACTCAATGTGAGTGCCCCTGAAGCAGGTTTGCTTGGCAGGGTGGTTTCTTGGATTTCCCAAGCCACTGGAGTACACAGACTCTTCTTCTACCTACCAGCTCTGTGACCTTCTGGTCTACAGTGGAAGGAGCCAAATGTGATGCTCGATCCGGACAGATTCCTCTATGGGATGGCTTGAATTTCTCAAGCTTTGGTGCTTGATGCTGCCACTGGTCAGCTCGGCCCTCTGTCTCTTCCTATTGTTGCTTTACTGCCTTCTTCTCTTGTTTCTGTCTCTCAGTGTTCAACCGTGTCATCTCTCGACTCTCTCTCTGTGTCTACTTCCACTTGATTCGACTATCTATGTTCATGGCTTTTAGCCATTCGTCCCCATGCCTATTCGGTTCCTCTTCCGCCTCTGTCGATTCACCTTCTGTAGCTGCACTTAGAGTTCCCTGTTCGGCGTCATCATGAATGCTCAGGGAGTGGCCACGTGTCCCCATCTGAACAGCGTCAGCCTGCTCGTCGATTCGTTTCTTCAGTTACGTCATGGATGTGTTCTACCTTCACCGTGGTGGTAAAACGAACCTCAAATCTTTACAAATGCAGCTTAATCCTTCGTCAATTCTGCTTCCTCCATCGAGTGCAATCTCATCCATCCAATCTGGGTCCCCCAGATCCAACGTCATACACATGTCCCGCACGATTGACCTACTCGACCGATAACACGCGATCAACGACGGTTTTCTCTCACCTCCGCTGCCACGCGTCAATCGTTGAGTGGAATCGCGCCGCTTTCTCCAAAACCGTTTACCGTTTGAGGGCGCCCCTATCAATACCGTCGGTTTCTAGAGCGCGGGTCCCGCCTTGTATGATTAGCACTTTTTGCCTTTTCTGGCCGCGGTTCTCTGGTTCACCATGCGTCCAAGTGCTCGAGCTTCCCCCATTTCGGCCTTGTTTGCCCAGTGATGGGCGAATAACGCATCAAAAATCACCTCCTTTTCCCGATCCGGGGCTCCCAGGGGCTACTTTGACTTCTTGCGCAGTCTCCATGGGCCTCGGTCAGCACGTTTTGACCAAGGTCCTCGTCGTTCCACGCTGGCTGCCATTGCCACTGGTTTAGGATGTTTTTTATCGTTATTTTTGGAATTTTTAGAGATTTGTCCCGACCCGATACAGTCATGGTTCTTTGCCAGTCTTTGATGGATCCAATTCGGATCATGGCCTTCCTACTGAAAGAGCTTTTGGACCACCAAAAGTTGGTTTTCAAGCATCAACTAAGTGAGGGTATTGCTTTCTCACTTGTCCAATCTCAATCCACTTCGCATTGCTTGGCTTCGAACCTTTAAGCCCAATTCTGAGGTATTCCACTTGTCCACTGCGTGTCGTCCTTGCCTTCCTATCTAGCACTATGTCTTTCCGTAATTCATTAAGATATTCAGGTAGTAGGTCACCAACAGAAGGTAATTGACTCCGCTCTTCAGGGTCCTCAATCATCAAAGGTTCAAACAACCTCAAGCAATCTGCGTTTACGACTGAGTAGATGTGCATGTAAGCTGGTAAATCAAGGCGAAATTTTTTTTAACCAATCTCCTCAAATATCCTGAAGGGTTCATACCTGATAAGTTTTAGCTTTTTACCTTCACCTTTCATCTTGTCCTTGCTGATATACAGTCAGACTTTGTCTCCAACTTGAAAACTATGCTCCATCTGATGCTTGTCGTGCCTAGCCTTGTACTTGGCCTGGCTCTTTTCCAGTTGTTCCTGTACTGCCTGGTGGATCTCCTGGATCTGTTCAATGAACCTAGTTGCCTTCTCCACATCATTGTGTCTATCAACCATGGTATCTTTACCAAAGACAAAATCCAAAGGAGACCTTGGTATGAAACCAAAACAGGTCTCAAAAGGAGATCTCTGTGTAGAAGAGTGTTTGGCTCTATTGTACGCATGCTGCACATAACACAAGTGTTCATCCCAAAGTTTAGGGTGTTTGCTGCAATATCCTCTTAGTAAATAGATCACTGTCATGTTAACTACTTCTGTCTGTCCACCTGTTTGTGGATGAAAAGTTGTGCTTTTCTTTAATTTGGTGTCCATTAGTTCCCACAGACTTGACCAAAGCTTCCCCACAAATCGGGTGTCTCGATCAAATACAATAGAAGTGGGTAATCCAAAATTAACCCATACATGTTCAAAAAACAATTTTGCAGTTTGTTTAGCTATAATCTGTTTACTACAGGGTATCAAAATACACATTTTGATGAACTTATCCACAGCACATATAGATAATCATGACCTTTCCTAGATTTAGGCAGTCCTCCAACAAAATCCATGGACATGCTTTCCCAAGGGTGAGAAGGGACTAGTAATGGAGTGTACAAGCCTAGTTTTTTGTTGTTGGGCTTGCTTTTAGCACACATAGCACATCCTTTTACATATCTAGAAACTGTCTCACTCATTCTTGGCCAATAACAGAACCTTTGCAGCTGTGCAACTATTTTACTTACCCCAAAGTGACCTGATATCAGAGAAGTGTGTTCTTCCCTAATTATCTTTACTCTCTTAGTTTGTGGAATGCAGAGTTTCCCACAATGATATAAGAGTCAGTCCTTCATGTGATAGTCCAATTCTTCTATTCTTTTGCCTTGATTCAAAGTTGCATATACATCTTTAAAGTCCATGTCCTGAGCATATTGTTCTATGTAGCTTTCATGCAACACAAAATTATGCTTAAGTATGGTAGATGCATTTATAATGGGTCTAGATAACATGTCTACAACCTTGTTATGTATGCCCTTTTTATATCTGATGACTAAATGAAACTGTTGTAGAAAACCCATCCACCTGTAATGTCTTGATTTCTGCAACTTAGTTTGGGAGTGTAGGTATTGAAGTGGCTGATGATCAGTATGTATTACTGTTTCTTTGCCCATTAAGTA
>APFE030840043.1:0-11123 GCA_000404065.3 Pinus taeda
ACATTAGGCCCCAGATCCAGCATGGAATATTTAATCTAAAATCTTGTAATTTGAGCATCAACACAAAATTATCTCCCCATTCTTTCGTTATTCTTGTGGAATTATCTTAAGTGTTGTTTAGGAAGGTTTGTAGAAATCGGCCTCTCTGAAAATTTCTGATATTTAACAATTGCCTTGAGCTTCTTGTGCAATTGTCTAGATAACTGCTCATCATTCATAATCTGGAATACTAATCCAAAACATTCCATAACAGCCTTAAATGTTTCCTGGGAAAATCTGGCACTCCTGATTTACATCTGCTCTTGTTGTTCTGCAAGAGGACTATAGGAAGAAACCAATTGTTTAAAAAATTTAGTTGCATCCCTATAACATCCTTTTTGTTGATTTGGATCATAAGACCTCTTAGGTGATGTAAGTTTTTTTGGCTAGTTGTTCAGATATTTCTGTGTTTTTCTAGTCCTTTTCTCTCCTCTAGTAATTATATTGATGTTAGGAATTTAGGTTGGTTCAGGCCCTCAAGGTTTTGCATTGAAATATTTTCCTCTTTGTCGGTTATGCTCTTCCCAATGATCGATCAATTCGAGGAAATCTTCAATTGTGTGTGGATTTACTCTACGATGGGAGCACCACGAACTCCTAGACAATGGATAATCACGGGAAACACGTCCCTCTTAATCACAGATATAGAAATGGACCATACCTCTTTCTATATTTCTTCCTTCCCTTGGATTTCCTCCTCCTTGTCCTCAAGGAGCTTCATTAACACTAAATCTAGTGGGATCAAGGCAATCGGCCAAAGCATCCAAATATTTTCACTAATCCATATGATGCATCGGGGAACCACATAATTCACAAAGCATATTATCTTTGCGACATTTGAGTATTTCTACGAAATGGGACAAAGACGAGGTGGATGGACATAACTACGAAAAATCCCACAATCGTCATTTACATATGTATCTTGTTGGTTGGGGAACACATGAAATTGAGTATGTCCTTGATATAGATCATTTGTAGCATCCTGCACAACTCCAATAGTAGATAAAGGTGGTGTTGATCCCATAGGTATAGTAGACAACCCCAGACCCCTCAATTGTTGAAACTCTGTGGTGTGATGACCTTCAACATGGCAATTAGTAAACCAAACCTGAAGTCACATTGGTTGTGCATCATGCATATCCTTTACCCACTATGTCAAATAATCAATCTGATGTTATAGTCCCACGATGGTAGGATCACTAGAAGTGACACCTCCCTTGTGTTCATGAGGGTACCCCACCATAGCTTCAATCTTCATAGCATGTTCAAGTGAATCTTGGAACATATCAATCTTTTATTTCGTTAAGGGGATTTGAATTAACGACAACAAAGCTTTAATGAAACTGTCCCTTTGGTGATTGAGATCAATCAAGTAACTTAATTTACCAATTGCATCTTTAAATCGCTGCATGCATTCTCATGCAGTCTCTCCCTCGCATTGTTTAATATTCCACAATTCAGATAACCCTTGTTGATTCATTTGATGGAGTTTAAATTCTTGGATAAATTATTGTTTAACTTCATCTAAAGTTGGATTCTGGTGTAAGGTAGACCACTTGATAAACCATATGAGTGCCCTATCTCTCAAAGTAGTTTGGAACTCAATGAGCTTAGTAGCATCTAACATATGTCTAGCCCTCCATATGGCTTCACACATATACCAATGTTGTTTAACATCATCATTACCTCATCCAAAGAATTCAGTACATCGAGTGTATAAACATGCTACGTTGCCAACCATTATAAAATCACTAGGCGAAATCAATATAAATCCTTGTGAACAAGTTGTAAATATCCCGAGGAACTTAATTGGGAACCACCATCAAAACCACTAGAAGTATCGGTTGTATATTCATTATAAACTTTATGAAATTTTAAGGTCTTAACTAGCTTTGAAATAAAATAAGCAGGATTCTTATAAAGTACTAGGGAGAGGTTAGGGAAGGTACTACCTGTGTTTTTAACCAGTAAATTGTTACTTTCGGGAGATACATCATCTTCATAAAATAGTATGTTCATCACAAAATGCATCTCATCGCCATGAGGAGTGTTATGGTTTAAGAATTCAACTGATGGTCTTGATACCTACGATGTCTTCACTCCCTCTAATTCATGGTGGAATCCATTGCTTCCCTCCATCTTTCTGACAACACTACTTCCAACACCTATGATTTGTCTAGAATTCATTCCACTACCAACTTTTGAACTCAACTCGAAACTACTTGGTCCCTCTATCTGCAGCTTCAGACTATTCAACACCTCTCCTATTCGATGTAACTCTCTCTATCATCTCTGAATGTCATGTAACTTTTGTCTTCGCCACTCATAATCTATTTGTGCTCTTCTACTCGCTCTTAAGTCTCGTTCCCTCCATGAATCATCTGCATTGATCACATCAAGTATTCACCTTCTGCAACCAGGTAGCATCTCTCCCCTTAACCCTACCCCTAATACTTAGGGTTTTAAGCTGTCATATTATTTTCTTGAAATGGAAGAAGGTTTTCTTCGACCATCATAATTTTAATCCACGGAGGGATTCCTTTCAATAGTCTTCCCTGCAACCTGGACTTTAACATTGCGTTGGCTTTGGAAAAAGATTGGTGATATTATGCAACATATTCACTGATATAATTTTCTAGAGTTTCTTGCACCTAGAAGTCAATAGCCCCGATCAACTAAGATTCCAACCTATGCAACTTAGCTAGATCAGTAGTAGTCCAAGTTCGACGAAGTCTAAGACAGTTTCCAAATCCCACTTTTATCTACAATTGATGCAACTAGTTATGAAGCTCTTCAGGAAACTTGCACCAAAATATTTTTTACTGATCACAAGCTAGTTTTCCATATAAAATCTCCTCCTTGACCCACTCTAAATTTTTCTGTCGTAATTGAGCCTGTTGTAAAATAAATGAGTCAATCTTCTCATATCACTAATCCTAAAGGTATCCTCTAAGAATCCTTGGCACCGTGATCTAGATCCCTTTAAAATACTTAAGGTAACGACAATAGAACTATTTTTTGGCGCAAAATTGAACATTGTTGGATCCAAGGTTCCATCTCTGGTTTCCAACAAAGGAGATCTATTGTAGTCTAGTGAAACACCAACCCTTTCATTCCTCTGCGAGGGCGAAATGTCTCACCTGAGGTGTGTCGATACAATTAAAATAGTAGGGATCAAGAAAAAGTTTCCAAGATGAACTTATCATGCAGGAGGTCCATTGCATAAATAATTATACATCAATGAAATAAACCTTTAGAAACTATTGTGCAAGAAAAATAAATACATCTGCAGTAATGAATACTAAAGAACCAACAACATGTAATATACAGAAAATTTTAAAAGGCCATAATCAGATCCATCATTCCATAACTCAAAAGAGAACAATATCCCGCAACAATTCATTTCAATAGTATAAACAGACCATTAAACTAAAGGTATACATCAGAGTTCAATATCTTTCAAGACCAAATAACAAATCAGGGCTCACTACAGATAATTCCACAGTTTATACATGGTTACATAAATTATATCTTTAATCCAACAACATTTCAGCATAGTTTGAGAAGAACATGTTTGCTTTCTTCTTGTCCTTTGATGGTATTTTTACAAGGCATCAAAATGCGCATTTTGTTTTCCCTGTCAACTACCATAAATAAATTATCATGTCCCTTCCGTGTTGTTGGTAACCATCTAGAAAATCCATAGAAACATTTTCCAAGGCCTAGTGGCTATTGCTAAGGAATGGTATAGAAATTATTTCCTATGAATTGGCTTACTTGTAAAAAAAAGTATGCATCCTCTAATATATCGTGTTATATCTTCTTGTGTTATAGGTTGCTTGACATACCTTTGTAAGTTAGCAATTTTCTTCCCAATACAAAAATTTACTACAACATTGGAGGTGTGATCTTCTTTAATAATCTACAATATTTCACATTTAAGGACACATAGATTATCTAGCTTATAGAGGAACCCATTCTGAAGATAATATTTAGCCATGTTATCACCTTCTTATACATGAATTTTGCCTTACAGTTGCTAACACACCTCCTTGAAGTCCTCGTCTTCTAGGTATGTCTCTTAGTATGCATCATGGGTGATCTAGGTGGATATTGATGGCCACCCGCCTATTCGACTTGGACCCCCACCATTGTTTCTTTTAGTTTCTCAGTTTCCTTAATTGTAGCACAATTTACTACTTTTGGCATTTTTTTGGGTCGTCAACTTCCAGAGCCGTTTTGAGGCCCTAAAAGATGTTGTTTTTTTAAAACGAGAAAACATGAGTGCTTGAATCTCGTTTGTAGTCGAAATTTATAATCCTCGAATACATATTTCTAACAAGGTATCGTGTGTGTCAAACAAAGATTGTATGCCCAAGTTAAGACCCCGCGAAGTTGATGTACCAATTTACCCCAGCGGGACCCAGAGTTTTGGCGCTTCATCTCCTAGGGTTAGGATTTTTGGACGTAATTGTGAGGTCCATGGCTGGGTGGTGAGACCTTCCAGAAAGAATATTATTTGCATAGTTCTAAAATATTCATGAACAGATAATTAACCAAACTCTGTTCTTTTTACATGACAGCTGGAAAAACATATTTAATTAGGAACAAATGTTTAAGTCTATCAGTATTCTCTATTGTATTTAAGATAGATAATTATTGTTATGGTTAATATTTCCGTATATTCTTCTATATCTATTATAGAAAGGTTTTACTACATTCTTCTTTCCTAGCATTATATTATGGGTAAAGCAATACAGGGTTACGATTTCTAAGTATGATGAAGACAATACAGTGTAATTGACAGATGCAGGAATTATTCAAACTCTGTTAATATCGATATATAGATCTAAAAGTTGTAATTAATTGTCCACAAAAGTACAGAACTAGAGAAAAATAATCTCTATGATTATAGCAGAGAATGTCAAAAACCCGACAATGAAGTATAGATTCATTTCAGTTCTAAAACGTGAAATTATGTTCACTATAATTCTAACATTATGGGCTTAAGTCTGACTCCTCCTATTATTTACCAGACATTTGCTATTGAAGTAGAGCATTTAAAACATAATGCATTTAACAGAGAAAACCTTCAAAGAATATAAATACCAACAAAATTTCCCCAAACGCATGAACGACCTTAAGTATGAACTCACGGTTTCTTCCACCTAAATGTTAACGCAAATAAATGAGTATATATACAAAACTGAGGAAATCGGTAAGGAACGTTTCTAATCTCTGCCTATTCCGAAGAAAATGGCTGAGACTAAACAAGTCGTAACAACAATTTAGAAACAAGCCTTCGCAAATGGTAAACTTTAAATGCGAAAACAAAGCGTCATCAAGTCAAGCATAGTATGTCATAAAATTCATTTACTGTTAAAAACAAGGAGTTTATACAATAAGGTATCATGCAGCCAAAGTGCGGATCCGCTATAACCAAAAAGAAACATTATAGAAAGTCTAGGCCTCATAATATATATCCAATCGATAAAGATAGGAACTGTTTGTAATGCGGTGAGGGTTTGGCCGTGCTCAGAGCCAACAAACCCTCCCACCACAAACTATACAAACCCTTAATTAATCTAGCCATTATACAACAACTAAGTATGAATATCTAGATCAATGTTGTCAGGGTTCATAACAGACCAAACTGAAGGCATAACAGAAGGCACGATGTTAGGCTACCTGTGTTCTATTATGTTCCAAGAATGATTCTGCTCCAATAGTAAGGAGAGAGGGTTACCTGCGAGACCATCTAGAGGGTTAGAGCTCCATATTCATAACCTTTCACAACTATATAAATATAAATCATTAACTCTAGCTTACCTGAGGAGAATCATTCCAGTTAAGGAAGGTTTAGGGACCTAATAACACAAATGGAAGCATTAAACCAATATCAAAAAATACCTCAAATAGTTAATCCACAGTAACAGGGAAAACCTGAAGTTCTCTCGCAGAAGACCATCCTCGTACTGACACCTTGACCGAGGGAGAAAATGAGACAACCTCCGCGGAGCATACCTACAACATCCTTACCATCAATGGATGCCAATCGTGGTAAAGGAAGAGACGAGAAAAGAAGCTAAGGATTAACTGATAACCTTACCTTATCACCAGAAGCTCGCCTAAAGATGGCAGGTTATGAAGCTCTGAGCCAACGGTTTGCCCTTGTTGGCCGAATGGATTCGCTGATAAAACCTTAACATCCATTACCGTTCACAACGAGTTGCAGAGTTCCGAAACCAGTAAACGTCGTAGGAAAAATGAAAATAACGACCAGCTGAAACACAATGAAATGTTAGGGTTAACAAAGGGAAAATTCTAGAGTTGTTGGATGCACCTACCATGGATCCGGTAGTGAATAGGTCCTGCATTCAATGCCTGAACTCTCTAGTAGTAGGTCAGACCTCGACATTAATCCGAATCCCATGTGATAGGTGAGAGAACTATACTTCAGCATGATTCGATTGAGTCTTGTTTGTTTTGGTGGAGTCAAAAACCGCAGCCATGGCGGTCTATTCCCCTAGCAACCTTCTGGGAGATCTAGCGCAGCAGAAACCTTATTATTTTTTAGGGGGCGACATTGGATTCAGTCCACATTGTGAACATGATACTTGGATGGGTTACACCATTATTGTCTTCTCTACATAGGCCCAAGCAGACCCCATATTACGGTGCCAAACCACAAATCTCCTATCTCGCTAGTTTTTTTTATGGATTTGAACAAAGAGGCAAATGTAGATGTGGAATTTGGATATGTATGGCAATGGACCAGCAGTACAGAATACACTAGGGTGCAGGTAGAGGGTTGAATATCACGGCTAAAATTATGGCACTTTGGGGCCTTCTCTGGTTTACTGCTTTCCTGAATATCCCAACTATTCATATATATGGGGATTCACAATCCATCATCAATCATGTGCAGGGAAATGCAAACATTCGACATCCACATTTACAAGGTTGGCTCAAGAACATTGAATATCTCATGAGGACCTTCGAAAGCATAACCATCCAGCACATTGGTAGGAATAGAACACCAATGTAGATAAAATTTCTAAACTTGGTATTATTGCACAACAAGATGGGATGCACATTGAGCTAGTGATGGGGGGATTTACATTGGATGTTGGTCTTCTTCCACTACCCTGAAGTTGTTATTATGATGGTTATCCTTTGTTTTTGTTATTACCCTTTGTTGTACTATTTTGGGATTAGCTTTGTATATTGCTTTATTATGTTAATTTTGGGATATAACTCAGAAAGATGCTACTGGGAATGATTTGGGTTTTAATTTTGTTGACACTAGAACATAAAAATACGTGTTTATCTATACATGTTGGATGGGGCATCGTCATGGATAAATTTTATGTTGATCATTTCGGTGGATGCACAAGCAAGATGCTACCAATGTGGTTTATGTACTGGTGATTTTGCTAATACAAATTCCAGCCCTTTTTTCACACTCAAGAAGAAGAAAAAAATAAAAACATTTATTAAGCCACTCCTTTTTTTTAAGAGTCATTCAAAAACACTAGGTGGCCACTACACCCACATGAAAGTCGAGGCGAATCAACCCTTTTTTCACACTCAAGAAGAAGAAAAAAATAAAAACATTTATTAAGCCACTCCTTTTTTTAAGAGTGGTTCATAAACACTAGGTGGCCACTACATTCACATGAAAATCGAGGCAAATCAACCCGAGGTGGCCACTACATCCACATGAAAATCGAGTCAAATCAACCCGAAGGGATCTACCTCATGGCTAAAAAAGCAAGGCTTAACCCTAGGTGGCCACTACATCCACATGAAAATCAAGGCAAATCAACCCGAAGGGATCTACCTGGTGGCTAAACAAGCAAGGCTTAACCCCAAGGGCATCGAGGAGATTTGACCCCATGACCTCCAAATAGGAAAATTGGAAGAGTACTTAGCAACGGGAACTCGACCAAGTGAGTTAACCCTTGGGGCTTATTAAACCACTCCTAATTTAATTATCTAATTTTAGTTATAATTTAATTATAAATTTTATGAAATTATAATTATTAATTATTCAAAAACATAAATTTAAATGTATAAATAAACTTAATATTAAAAAACGAGAATATTCAAATTATATAAATCAAATTTATATTTCGATTATTATTGAATTTGAAACTAAAACTATAAATAAAAAGAGTTGAACCACAATTTAATACGTGTTTTAAATTAATATCTAAAATTATTTTTGTTTGGCTAAAAACTTGTTTTCCTCTAACATAAGGAAACAACTTAATGACCCAAAACCCATAGACATCTCGCTGAAGTGAAAGACTACCTCTTTACTGACCATCAATTGGTAATTACAAGTGGCGTGGTTTTCCTAGAATAATGCAATGAGTCAACTTGCTTTACCACACAACTAAGTTATGATAGATTTTCCCATTACAAAATAAATTTTAAAAAAAGTATGGTTTGGTTTCACAACTGACTTATGATAAATTTTCTCATTATAGGAAAAGAAAAAGAGGTTATAAATCAATATATAATTCCCATTCATTGCCATTACAGAGTGTCCACCAAGTAGCTTCGTCATATAGAAGTAGGGGCGAAAGAGAGTATTCACATGTGACAATAAAGATAATGTCCTAGGACATTATCTTTCTACTGTAGGTATTGCAGTGGATCCGTCAAAGATAGAAGTAATTTTAAAAGTTCCCACTCATCATCATTATATATAATTTTAATTGTTCCAAGTTGCAATTGTATTGGAATTGTTTCAACCATATATAAACATGGGTGACAGTGACTCTGTCATGACACAGTTGAAAATTACACGGATAAATTACCAGAAAACGTGTAATTTATCTGTGTAATGTAATTTATCCGTGAACAATACCCTATTTCTCTATTTGTGCCTCTGCTTTACTCTTGCTGAGGCAACATCTGTTTTGTCTTTTCTTAAATGATAAAATTTGATAGTGGAAACTATTACATATAAATATATTTAAAATTTGATAATGCAAATTATCTTACGATTCCGGTTACATATAAATACATTTAGTGTTGTCTCAATAAGGTAAACTATCTTGGACACACAATATCAATTAAATATGCATTACCAATATCAATTTGGTCATGATACTGCATGAGTATTGTAATCAATATCAATATCTGATACTGCATTTTCCAATCACTTTGATCTACATCCTAATTTAAGCTAGTTTTTTTTTCCTTCTCATGTCCTAATTTAAGCTAGTTTTTTTTCCTTCTCATGTCCTATTATAATTGCATTCTTATATTGCGTTGTTTGACTTGCCTTGGCCTAAGTTTCATGTGAGAATTAAAAATCTGATTATGGTCGGTCTTCTTGGTTGCTAAACCGTTGTTACATATTATATCCTTACTTTGTGAATTATGAATTATATGAAGATCGGATAAAATTGTGAATTATGTTTTAAAGGATGGGGATTGTCCTTACACTTCTAGAGCTTATATATATTTTGTTTTAGTAGGTTAAATTATGTTTAAGTCGGCCTTTTGTTACAATTACTGGTTGGTTGGGTCACTATCTCAGTTGCTTCCCTTCATCAAATTATCCCAAAGCATTTCCATTTACCCCTTTCACCAGCGTGTATGTACACACGTGAGAATAGTTTTTAGTTCATTCTTGTATTTGGGGAGGTTATTGACACGATTTGGAGCGGGACTCATCTCCTTCACTCTAAGTAGGTCCTCATTTCTTAGGGAAAAATCCCATAGTATTTGGTCATTGGCTTTGTTTCTTGAGGTAATCTATGAAAGTTTTTGTGTTTAAATTGGGCTGTGATTTTGGAGTTTTTCTAATCCTGATTTCAGATGATTGCTTCGATATCCAGAGTGGAAAAGTAGGCTTCCATATCTGTTGCTTCACAATGTGACTCACTAATTCGTACAACATTTTTTGAGCAGCTTCAGCTTCTTCGTGAAAATAAACAACTTTCTCTTCAACTTAATTTTTATGGCTTCCTTCCAAGTCTCATTAGCCAAATATTATTAATGTATATTGTTGGAAATAATAGAAGTCGGGAACTTAGATAATCCTGGGCTTTCCATTAAAGCAGGTAAACATCGATTTCTGTTCTCGGAGAGTAATAAACCATTCGACGACAATCTAATTCTCCCTCCCAACGGGAGCCTGGTGTGTTATCTAATTCTCTCTCCCAACGGGAGCCCAGTGTGTTTCGAACTCGATATCTTTGGCTCTGATACCACTTGTCCGGTGTGTTATCTAATTCTCCCTCCCAACGGGAGCTGGGTGTGTTTCAAACTCGAGACCTTTGGCTCTCATACCACTTGTTGGAGTCACGATTTCCGCCTTTGGCTCTGATACCACTTGTTGGAGTCACGATTGCCATTACACCAAAACCCACAGGTATTAGTAAACGGACACATCGCTAGATTTAAGCACATGCTTCAAACTCAAGACCTTTGGCTCTGATACCACTTGTTGGAGTCACACTTGTCATTACACCAAAACCCACAGGTGTTAGTAAACAGACACATCGCTAGATTTAAGCACATGCCACGAAACACATGGGGAGCATTAGATTATCCTTCTACACTGCCATTAATGAGGAGACAACACTAATATCCTACGAGCGAGGTTCTTTAGCCATTCAGGTTAGTCAATCTTTGGGAATGGTTTATGCACTTTTTCATTATACTTATAATCTTGATACCATATTGTCAACGGTTTATACACATTATTACATAAGCACATGGTTTTAGTGTATAAGAATTAAAATCATCGCATAATTTAATTATTTGAAATTTGAGGTTGTGTTTTTTTTTTTTGGGGGGGTGGGGGGGAATTTGTAAAGAATGTGGCATGTTATGTGTTTTTTAATATTTAAAATATATTTTTGAATTTATAAACAAATTCAAGGTTTTAAAACGTTTTTGGAGTAATGTGATGGTATAAATTAAATAACTTAAAATTAAGATTGAAAGACATTTTTTATTTTAAACAAAATTAATAAAAAATATACTCAAAAAACAAATATACAAATTTGTCATTTCCCTAATTTTTTAAAAGTGCTAATATAATGGATGAACATTTGTTT
>APFE030840043.1:11560-23392 GCA_000404065.3 Pinus taeda
TTGGATAATAATAATAATCTATTTTTTTATAAAAAAAATTAGTTATAATCACTAAACACAAGTTCTTGCTTGAAAATTAATTAAATCAGTTTAGATTTTTTTAATAAGTGAATCTCATGACTTGCAAACCTCATTGAGAGTGAAAAGAGATTTGGTCTCTTGCAACTAGTAGTAGATCCCAAATTAGGATGGATCTTGGCTAGTTTAATATTAATTTTTATTAAATCTATTATAATGTGTACATAAATTGCTCTCCATTTATGTTTAAAAAAATATATTTTTTTTTTAAATATATATTATATATTCAAAAATGTTTTTTAAACTTTTTTTCACTCTATATTGAAACGAAATCAATTTAGATCTATTTTAATAACTGAATCTCATGATTTGCAAACCTCATTGAGAGTGAAAAGGGATTTGATCCCTTGCAACTAGTAGTAGATCCTGAATTAAGATAGATATTGGCAATTTTAATATTAGTTTTTATTAGTGCTACTATAATATGTATACATAAATTGCTCTCCACTTTATATTTAAAAAAAATTATAAACTTTTTAAAAATATATCTTTATATATTCAAAAATTGATTTAATTTTTTACTCTATATTGAAACAATGTGTATAGATTTTCTTTTAAAATATATTATTTATTTTCAAAAAAATATTTTAAATAATTTTTATTGATTTAAAATGTGGAATATTTCTCATATATATATAATTTTGTAACATTGAATTTAAAGTGGTATTTTAACCTTTTTACATTTTAATATTTTTTTGACTATATTCTTTAACTTATTTAGCTTATTGTTAAAATTGAGATCACATTTAAGTTAATGTTTAAACACACAAAATTAATTAAACTTTTTCTCAGTAATGACGACTAATTGACTTATAATATCTTAGACAACATTTGAAAAAAAACAACTCAAAATTTAATTTAAAAAAAAATGTCAACACATTCATAATGAGATAATATATATGTGGTATATTAATTTTGAACTCTATGACTTAGGGTTTTGCATGAAGAATTCATACTTGGATAAGCTCCTCAGCATTTGAAGGCAAGATCGCTCATAGTGGAAAACAATGGTGGGAAGAGTTTCTCAGAGAGCTTCTTGTGGAAAATAATGGTGGAAAGAGTTTCTGGGATGACTAGATGTTGATTATTGAGAGCTTCCCACCCATAATATTATGAGGAAAGAAGAATGTAGTAAAACCGTTCTATAATAGATATAGCAGAATATACAAAAATATTAATCATAACAGTAGTTATCTATCTTAAATACAATAGAGAATACTGATAGACTTAAACATTTGTTCCTAATTAAATATGTTTTTCCAGCTGTCATGTAATAAGAACAGAGTTTGGTTACTTATCTGTTCATGAATATTTTAAAACTACGCAAATAATATTTTTTCTGGAAGGTATCACCACCCAGCCATGGACCTGGCAATTACGTCCAGTGTCCCCCCTCGAGCACTTAGTCACTAGACTTAACACAGTCTGGTATCTTGGGCCTCAGGACTATTGTCCAGCCTCAAGTCACACACCAATTCGACTATTTGCCATAGTTTTGTTTTCCCATTGGTTATTCCTGCCCATCTCAAGGAAAAGCCAAGCAGCCCCTCCTGCTTCTTTTCCCCTCCTTTTGGGGAAGAGAGATGGCAAATGTTTCTAACTATTCAAGGAGTTATTGTAACTATTTCGATTCAATTTTACTTAATCAAACACTGTTCAGTTTCTTTAAACAAATATCATGATGTTATGGCTTTTCCAGCCTTAAGTTTTTAACAACTATGTTAAATAATTTTTTGTAAAACTTGGTAAAAACAAAACTAAATATTGTGCAACAAAGGGTGTTACATCTCTCCCCCCTTATGAGGAACACCGTCCCCGATGCTCGTCTAAGAAAATAATGTCAGATAGGCCTACAGCATGATCTCCTCTTCTTCCCAAGTGGACTCCTCTGGGACAAAGTGCTTCCATTGCACTTTAACCTGGGGGATGGTTCGCTTTCATAATGTGGTTTCTCTCTGATCTAGAATATGAACAGGCTCTACTAGGAACTCTCCCTCGTGCTTGACCTGCACAATTTACAATTGGCTATTGGAACGGTCCACACTACCAGGGTGCTAGCTTGGCGCAAACGTTCCACTGTAAGGTGCCTATTTGGGGTTTAACTTTTAAGTATACATGATCCCCTAACTGGAGTTCTTTATGAGTCCTCTTTTTATCAACATAAACCTTTTTCCTATCCTAAGCAGCCTTTAAGTTCTAGCGAACCTTTTTCACTGTGGCCTCCATTTAACCTAACATATCAGGACCCAATGCTAACTTATTAACCAAGTTATTCCAGTCCGTGGGTTCCCAACATTTCCTTCCATACAATACCTCAAAAGGGCTCATGCCCAAAGATTCGTGATGGCCATTGTGATACGCGAAATCCACTAAATGGAGGTAGTCCTCCCACTTGTGTGGTTGCTGCATAACCAACATCCTTAACATGTCTTCTAGGACTTGATTCACTCATTTTGTATGGCCATCTGTTTGTGGATGGTAGGCAAATTGAATTGAATCTGGGTACCCAATCCACGAAGAGGGTTTTCCAAAATGCAGATGTAAATTTTACATCCCTGTCAGAAATTATTACCCAGTGTATTCCATGTAATCTGAAGATTTCCCTCATGAATATGTTTGCAATTTCTATAGTCTTGTAGGTGGATTTCACAGGTACAAAATGGGTTATTTTGCTTAGCTTGTCCACTACCACCATAATTGATTCATGATTCTTTTTAGTGCAGGGTAGTCCTATAATAAAATCCAGAGTGATCGTTTCCCATTTCCATTCAGGAATGGGTGACGATTGCAATATACCAATGGGACGCTCATGATTTGCCTTCACCAACTGACACTCCAAACACTTTGATAAGTATTTCGCAACATCCTTTCTTAAATCTGGCCATAAATAACTTCTCCGGATAGTTGTCAAAATTTTTTGGTATACTGGGTGAGCGGCATAAGGCTTCCTGTGAAATTCATCCAATAATAATTGCTTGACAGAATTTTGGTTGGGAATATAAACCTTGTTTATGAATGTTAACAATTCATCAAAAGTTATATCACAATCAGACTGTTTTCCCTTTTTCTGATCCTCTGCTGTTTGCTGCGAAAGAAAAGTGTATTCAGGGTCCTTGAGGGATGCTTCCGTGATAATTTCAAGAAGGTTAGATTGTATTTGATTGAGTTGTATTGCATAGACGCAATTCATTTTCCTGGTTAATGTGTCAACCACTCGATTTTATTTTCCTTTAAGGTGCTTCAGTTTGAAGTCGAATTCGCTCAGAAATGTGGTCCACCTGGCCTACCGAGCATTTAAACTTGACTCGTTAATTTTTTTTTTAAATTGCTATGATCGGTTAACAACATAAATTTCTCCTAGAAGGTAGTGCCGCCACATTTTAAATGCGTGCACTATGGCGGTTAACTCTAGATCATAAGCATAGTACCGATGCTCATAGTATTTCAATTTATGTGATTCATACGCTATGACCTTTCCTTCTTGAGTTAATACACCACCAACCCCTTCTTTACTTGCATCTGTGCATACTACGAATTATTTTTGTGGATATTACCTTTAATACTGGTGTAATGGTAAGCAATTACTTCAGCTGCTCAAAAATTTGCTGGCATTCTGCTGTCCAACGAAAGGCATGCCCCTTTTTCTGTAGCGAGGTCATAGGAAAGGCTATCTTTGAATTTTTTTTAATGAATCAACGATAATATATTGCCACGCCCAAAAAAGATCTAATATCTGCAACATTTTTCAGGGTTGTCCATTCCATTATAGTTTTGACATTTTCTGGATCTAATGTTATACCCTCAGCTGATATAACATTGCCCAAGTACTGAATCTTGTCCTTGTAAAAATCGCACTAGCTATACTTAGCATACATCTGATTGTCTCGCAAAATCTGCAAAACTATTCTTAAGTGCTTTTCGTGCTCTTCCTAATTTTTTGAATAAAATAATATATCGTTAATAAAAATCAGCACAAATTTATCTAGGAAAGGCTAAAATATGTTGTGCATCAGGCTCATGAAAGTGCCTAGGGCATTGGTAAGACCGAAAGGCAGTAATACAAACTCGTAATGACCGTAACGAGTTCGAAAGGCAGTTTTACAAATGCCCTCATCCTTTATTCGGATCTGGTGGTAACCGGATCTTAGATCAATCTTAGAGAATACGTTGCCCCCTTGCACTTGATCAAATAAGTCGTCAATATGAGGTAAAGGATATCTTTTTTTGATGGTGCTTTTGTTTAGCTGATGATAGTCAATGCATAATCTTAAAGTCCCATCCTTTTTTCAAAAAAACAACATAGGGGATCCCCATGGCGATACACTAGGGCTAATGTACCCTTTGTCTAAAAGTTCATGAAGCTACATTTTGAGTTCTATTAACTTAGGGACGCTCATGTGGTAAGGATATTTTGAAATAGGAGCTGCTCAAGGTATGATTTCGATGGTAAAATCGATATCACGTCTAGGTGGAAACCCAGGAATAGTTTCAGGAAACACATCCACAAAATCATGAATTACAGGAATATTTTCTAATGAAGTCATTTTGTTTTTGTCATTAGAGTATCCTACTTAGACAACGTAAATCTGGCAACCTTTTCTAATGAATTTCCCAAGCTGCTTAGCAGTAATGGGGCGTAACTTCATGCTTTTCTTGATTCCTTCAATTTCCTTCCTTTGCCCTAACTCTGTAAGGTAGTTCACAGATTTCTCTTTACAATCCACTGAGGACCAATGTCCTTCTAACCAATCCATTCCCATTAATACATCGTAGGAAACTAAGGGCAATATATTTAGATTAACATGAATGAGTTGCCCTGAAACTGCAAGTGGGAAATTTTATGTTTCAGTAGAAACCTTTCTCTTAGCTCTGGTGGCTAGTAGAACTAGCCAAGATTTCTTAAATTTGCTGCTTGGCAGCTGACATTTTTCTACCACCTTGGGACTAATATAACTTAGACTAGCACCTAGATCAAATAAAATAGAAACAGGTTGATCAACAATCGTAACTTTGCACTCGATCATGGTGGGCTGGTATTATGCTTGATGGTCGTCCAAAGCGGCATTAATTCTGGGCATACTCCTTACTATATCTCAACCTGTGGAGGCTTCTTGCACACTGGAAAGATGTTATGTTCAAGCTTTGTGCGGGAAATTCTTATAATAATGGGGTTCCCCACATCCCCAGCATTGCAAAGGTGGTTTTGGCGATTGATAAGTTGCAGGTTTATTAATTCCCTCTATATGTTTGCTTTCGGGGTATGCTGGAAACTTGGGCGGATTCTTGGTAAATTTCCCAAATGTTCTTTGCTGATTATTCCGACCATTTCCTCCTTTCTGTGGTTTATTTGGGGGTAAATTCCTCATTCTTCTGCTTGAATCTCCTTTGGGTGCTTCACTTTTCTGTTTCGTCTACTGGTAACAGATATGAGCTTTTCATACCACATCATCCATTGATCTAGGATAGTGAAATTCTAGCTTTTCCTTCATAAAATTGGGCAAACTGTTGATAAACCGCTAAATATTTTATTTTTCCTCCTACATGTATGGGACATATTGTAATAAGGAGGTGAATCTCTTCACATATTCATCCATAGTCAAGGTTCCTAGCCTTAGCTCATGGAACTCCTTTTCTTTTTCATCATAATAACGCTCAGTCAAGTATTTATCCTTAAAATGTTTCTGGAATTCTTACCATGTCACTTGTTCTTCATCAATATTTCTCACTATTTTGATTTCTTCCCACCAGAGAGTGGCCTTTCCCCGTAACTGGTAAACTGCCAATCGTGCTTTGAGCTTGTCAGTATATTCATAAATCTAGAAATATTTATCCATGTCAATCAACCATGCTTTGGCTGCCTCCTCAGATTCTCCTTCGAACAGTGACGGTTTTAAATTTTTAAACTCACCCTGCAATTCCATCTTTTGTGTTTTGGTTTTTCTTTGGTCTGAATCGTTATCCGAACACCCTTCTTGATCCTCCTTATGCCCCTTTGTTGATTCGGCATTTTCCTCGCCATGATGGGTTGTTGGTGTTCTTTCTCTGTCCTCCATACTCGGGTCTGGCCCTCGCTGATTATGTCGGTCGAACAGACTCTTGAGAATCTTTTCTTTCTCCTGCCTCATGCGTTCATTATCTGGCCTTAAATTTATCATTTCTGTACGTAGTTGTTGTACTGTTTCTAGCAGGACAACATTAGCTTGTCGAGAGTCTTCCCTCAGCTGTATCCATATATTCGGATTGGCCTCAACATAAGGCACCTTCGGTGGATTTGATATCCTCAGGCTCCTCTGTATGTATATGTGTTGGTGCTGACTTATGTCTTTGTGTTCACATTTACCAGCTTAGTTGTTTATTGCATAATTATAAGTATTCTAGCCCTTAATTTTTTGTGTAATATTTAACCCAAAAGCCCCAGTGTGTGAAACTTGGCTCTGATACCATTTGTAACATATCTTACTATAAAAAAAAAATCTTTAGATATATATGTATGAAAAATTATTACTCAATTCTATAACTTTAGTGTTAAATCTTATATGTTTAAGCTATAATGTGAACATAGATATGTGATTGGGAATATCGATGAGTTTGGATGATGATTAACATGGATCTAGATTATACAGTTGATTACGTGTTGTATTTGCTTGACTCCACCTAGCACCTCCTCGAGACTTGTGATAGTTCTCCCACCTGTCACATGTGGTTTAGATTAATGTCGAGGTCCAACTTGCTGCCAGAGAGTTTGGCCATTGAATACAGGACCTATTCACCATCGGATCCATGGTAGGTGGATCCAACAGCTCTAGACTTTTCCCTTTGTTAAGCCTAACATTTTATTGCGTTTCAACTGGTTGTTATTTCTTTTTGCTTACGACGTTTACTGGTTTCAAAACTCTGCAACTCGTTGTGAACAGTAATGGATGGTAAGGTTTTATCAGCCAATCCATTCTGCCAACAAGGACAAACCATCGGCTCAAAGCTTTGAAACTAGTCGTCTTCAGGCAAGCTTCCGGTGATAAGGTAAGGTTATCAGTTAGCCCTTAGCTGCTTTTCTTGTTTCCACCTTTACCACGAATGGCATCTGTTGATGGTAAGGATGTTGCAGGTATGCTCCACGGAGGTTGTCTTGTTTTCTCACTCGATCAAGGTGTCAGTAGAAGGACGGTCTTCTGTGGGAGAACTTCAAGTTTGCATTGTTACTGTGGATTAACTATTTGATGTTTTTTTGATATTGGTTTAACACTTCCATTTGTGTTATTAGGTCCCCAGACCTTCCTCAACCGGGACGATTCTCCTTAGGTAAGTTAGAGTTAATGATTTTTATTTATATAGTTGTGAAAGGTTATGAATCTGGAGCTCTAACCCTCTGGATGGTCTCACAGGTAACCCTCTATCCTTACCGTTGGAGCATAATCACTCTTGGAACATAACGGAACACAAGTAGCCTAAGAGTGTGCCTTCTGCTATGCCTCCAGTTTGGTCTATTAAGAACCCTGATGACATTGGTCTCAATATTCATACTTAGCTATTGTATAATGGCTAGATTAATTAAGGGTTTGTACGGTTTGTGGTGTGAGGGTTTGCTGGCTCTCAACACAGACAAACCCTCACTGCATTGCCAACAGTTCGTATCTTTATTGACTGGATTAATACTATGAGGCTTAGACTGTCTATAATGTTTCTTTTTTGTTATAGCGGATCTGTAGTTTGGTTGCGCGATACCTTATTGTATCAACTCCTTGTTTTTGACAATAAATGAATTTTATGACACACTATGCCTGACTTGATGATGCTCTATTTTCGCATTTAAAGTTTACCATTTTCAAAGGCTTGCTTCTAAATTTTTGTTACAAATCGTTGAGTCTCAGCCCTTTTCTTCGGAATATTCAGAGATTAGAAACAGTCCTTACCTCTTTCCTCAGTTTTGTATATATATATTCATTTATTTGCTTTAACATTTAGATGAAAGAATCTGTGAGTTCATATTGAAGTCTGTTCATGCGTTTGGGAAAATTTTGTTACCATTTATATTCTTTGATGGTTTTCTCTGTTAAATGCATTATGTTTTAAATGCTCTACTTCTATAGTAGATGTCTGGTAAATAATAGGAGGAGTCAGACTGAAGTCCATAATCTCATAATTATAGCGAACAAATTTCATGTTTTAGAACTGAAATGAATTTATACTTTATTGTCGGGTTTTTGACTTTCTCTGCTATAATTATAGACAATATATTTCTCTGGTTCTGTACTTTTGTGGACAGTTAATTACAGCTTTCAGATCTATATATCGATATTAACAGAGTCTATATAATTCCTGCATCTGTCAATGACACCGTATTGTCTTCATCAGACTTAGAAATCGTAACCTTGTATTGCTTTACCCATAATATAATGCTAAGAAGGAAGAATGTACTAAACCTTTCTATAATAGATATAACAAAATATACGGAAAGATTAATCATAACAGTAATTATATATCTTAAATACAGTAGAGAATATTGATAGACTTAAACATCTGTTCCTAATTAAATGTTTTTTTCCAGCTGTCAAGTAATAAGCACAGAGTTTGGTTACTTATCTATTTATGATTATTTTAGAACTGTGCAAATAATATTCTTTCTGGAAGGTCTCACCACCCAGCCATGGACCTGGCAATTACGTCCAGTGTCCCCCTCCGAGCACTTCCTGCTCCTGAAAGTCGCTAGACTTAACACACTCTGGTATCTTGGGCTTCAGACTATTGTCCAGCCTCAAATCACACACCAATTCGACCGTTTGCCATAGTTTTGTTTTCCCACTAGTTATTCCTACCCAGCTCAAGGAAAATCTAAGCAGCCCCTCTTGCTTCTTTTCCCTCTTTTTGGGGAAGAGAGATGGAAACTGTTTCTAACTGTTCAAGGAGTCATTGTA
Organism: Pinus taeda; assembly: GCA_000404065.3. NCBI lineage: Eukaryota > Viridiplantae > Streptophyta > Pinopsida > Pinales > Pinaceae > Pinus > Pinus taeda. Next base: position 20,551 of record APFE030840043.1, read on the forward strand.
ACTGTTTCCATTCGGTTTTCCTTAATCAAACACTGTTCAATTTCTTTAAACAAAATATCATGATGTTCTAGCTTTTCCAGCCTTCATTTCTTAACAACTATGTTAAGTAAAATTAAAAGTTTCTAATTTCTGTGTAAAACATGGTAAAAAAAAAAGTAAATATTTTGCAACAAATGGTGTTACAATTATAAATTAAAATTAACAATTGTTATTGAAAATTCTCAGTGCCACCGACCTCCTTGATCACCTGGTTATTTGTCCTTAGATTGGTAACTCCTCCTTGATCACCTAGTTATTTGCCCTTAGATTGGTAACTCAACTGATATTTTTTTAATCTATGAGTGCTACCACCAAAGGCATGGAGGTTGGGCTTTTAGCTAAAATCAACCCTTAGATATGTTGAGATTATTGGCTTTTAGCGAAAATCAACCCTTAGATTTGTTGAGATTATTGGTGCTAAGCAACATGGGCTAAGCTTGGAGTTTTATGAAAAAATCACAAATAGAATTTGAACACAACACCAAATAAACTTGGTATAAATTTTACATAACTCATTTTGGGTGGGGATAGAGCCAAAATAAATAGCAATCAAAGTCTCATTTATACAAAACTCATTCTGGATGGGGATAGAGCTGAAAAAAATAGTAATCAAAGTCCCCGTGAAATCTTTCTCTTTGGAAAAAATAGATTTTTTTGGAATTTCATGCATTTAAATAGACTACATTAGAGAATAATACCATAGTAAAAATCATGGTTAAAAATACCATGGGAAAAACCATAGATTGTCAAAATTGGAAGCCCGAAGAGTATCTTGACTATATTACGTCTTTTGATTTTTAATTTAATATATTTATATATATATAATATATATATTATATATATTATATATATATTATATATATATATTATATATTATATATATATATATATATATATTAAATTATTTAATTTATTTCTAATTTTATGTAATTTGATTGGGTCAAAATACTTACAAGAAATAACATTACATTACAACATCTCTTCTATACTTGGCTAGAGAAAGCTTTTTGACACTATAATATAAACTAACTCAATTTAAAATACAATAATAATTTTTTCTATAGTTATACATAAATTAACTTAAGTGTAGATACCTTAATAACTTTCTTTATAGGGATTTGATTCTAAATAATATTGTCTATATATGAATTATTGCTATGTTTTTTATATTTATACACTTCAATATTTATAAAATTAAGTATAAAAAATATTTATTGTAAAACTACTATTATTATTATTCTATTCTTTAAAAGAGGAAATATATCCTTTACGTTGGGAATACTTCAGTTTCAATGATTGAGGATATCAAAACTCAAGGGAGTTAGAGCTCATGGCCCATTAGAATCAATTCATATTGGAAGGATTTGACTTGCCACTCAAATGTAATTAAGATGAAAAATGGAGAAAAATAGTTGCATTTTTCATAGGTATTAAACGAAATTTATTATTATAAAATATTTTTTATAAAGTAGTAAAAGAAATCTTTTTTATAAAATAGTTTATTTAAGAATGATAGTGCAACAATTGAATCATTTTGAATTTATAAAATTTAGGGACATTTTTTAAATATAGGCAGAACATACATTGCTACTCATTTTGAATTTATAAATTAGGAATTTTTAAATATAGGTGGAACATACATTGCTACTCATTATAGTGTATTATCTAACTATGTTCATCATTTTCTGTAATCACATGTATCATAATATACAATCTATGCTTATGTGAGGTTCATATTTGCAATGTGCCCACAATCCAATAAAAACATGGATAATGCCCAATAACCATTCCTGTTAGACTGTTTGGAGATTATGTTATGTTAAGCTATATTTTTTTTATAACTCCAATGAAATTTAATAATAATTTATCAATTAAAATCTATTATACCTATATTTCATGGGAGGCGGGACTAGCGACCGGTAGACACAGTTCAAACTTAAGTTGATTTAAATGCTCAAGCCTTCAATTTCCTACTACCTACCAGGATCCAATGCCCTCCCTTCCATGTTGCATTCATTGTGATTCTTGAAGACAAAGTACATAAATGTTAATAAATGCTACATTTAATATAGTCTGGCTAACATTGGTTTTGTAATTGTGAGGTCCTGTAAACTCTCTGCAAGCATTGTTTTTTAATTTTGACACACTGTATTTATTTGCTCCCCAAGAGTATCGGCAAGCATTGTTTTTTAATTTTGACGCACTGTATTTATTTACTCCCCAAGAGTAAGAGTATGATTGTAGCACACTAGCTTGCATTAATGCCGGATGGAAGTAAGATAATACTGAGAACAGTGAGAGGCTATAGGATATAATGTCTTTTAAGTTTCCTTTCAGAGTTATTGTAAAACAATATAGATGGCGAATATATAGTGTTTTTGTATTAATACAATTCAAATGCATGAGAAATATATCAATTGGCAAAGGCAAGGTTATAACTAGCGTTTCGAATCTCTTAAATCGTTCTGAATAAACGAGCAAAGGTACCCACTCGCTGGTATCTCAAAACATATAAATCTAAACTATTTCTAATTATTTCTTGTATGATTTATCTGATCAAGAAAGTTAGAAAGTACAGATGAACAGAACACCTACTGCATATACAATTGTGGATATTTTCATTTTATTCTTCAATTTTTGTCATGGCAGTGAATCTGGTAGTGGAGAAGTGTTGGGTCCCTATAATACTAGTGATTACCCCATTACTATGGTAGTTGTACCCCTTATTAATATTGTTGTGCCCCTATTGCCCCCATATTGTTATTACTATGCCCCATAAAATCCCTCTATTGTTATTTTTGTG
>APFE030840053.1:0-12128 GCA_000404065.3 Pinus taeda
GTAGAATTTTGAATAATTTAACACATATTCAATGGAGATTATCCTGATCATGTACTATTGCGGAAAACATACACAATACATAAGCTCCTCTACGTTGATCATCAATATAGCAACATCAATAACAATAAAACATCAAGAGCATTCACACATTAACACAGTATGTATCCCGGGGAAAGCATCTCGCTAAAAACCCCAACTATCTATATATTAATGATTGAGTCATGTAACATTAAACAGCATAATACTTCTCACAAGTATCTCCACCTCTGTTACACACAATACAGCTCAGATCTGAATCAATCACTGGCTCAAATCTCCTTCGCTGCTTGCCTGCCTCCGCTGCTCAATACCTGCTCAAGAACTGATGATAATTCCAAGGAAACCACATATTTACTTGGAAAAATCAAGTGAGCACAAGCTACAATGTGGGAAAATACGTGAGCAAACTCATTGGCATACTCAATCCCTTGATTGTGCAAGATCTGGTGCACAACTATAGTCACAACTGATAGCAATCTGATTCTCTAGCACCTGTCCCTGTTGAACTGAACATGCACTGACATGCAACTGAGTTAACTGATGTATTCATTAGTTGTATTATGAGTTAATAACTTGTGAATTAATTAATAACTAATTCACCCAACTCATCTCTAGTCCATTCGCCAGTTAGACTAAATACAACCAGTTTAACAAAGCTAAACTGAACACAACTCCATCAACTGCACCTCCAGTCCACTAAACTCAACTCACTTGAGTTCTAACTGAAGTCCTGCATGCAAATATTAGTCATCCCATAGGTAACCACGTATTTCCTTCTGGGATCTGCATGTACCACATCCGTAGCTCATCCTGAAGTGCTCCAAGAGAATAAGACAAAGTTTATAGTCTAAATATTATTATGAGCTAATAATATTTGACTGTTCTATAATTAGACTGAGCAGTCACTCCGCTGTGGTGTCACTCCGCTGTGGTCTAAAAATAGAAGTCCATCTATTTTTTCCAACTTGATCAATCATCCATAAAAAGCAACCTGCAATCCATAGACATGATCCATATGTCTAAAAATAGACATAGTCTAAAAAATAGACTTGCGCCAAAAATAGCCTGCGGGCCCACTTAGTGAAGGCGACTCCTTTCCACTAAGCTCCATCATCTTGTTGCATTCTCAACAAGCATTTCTTGTTGCACACTTTTCAAGAAGTGTTAGGCCAAGCAGTCACAGGTGGCCGAGCTGAAGGCTTTTGAATGAGACGCAGGTTCCGGCTCTGAATCAAAACCAAATAAGGGAAATAACAAAGGGAAGAAAATAATTGATGCAGAGCCCAGTGCCATCGTGGCCACCACTAACATCTAGAAGAATGAGCCTGATGATCCAGAGGAGGAGGAACGCCTCTTCCACTCACAGATGTGGGTGAAGGGTTCCCTGCTACAGTTCATTATTGACAACAAGAGCCAAAAGAACCTCATTTTAGCAGAGGTCATGGAATGGATGGGCCTAAAGACTATAGCACATCCACAGTCGTACATCATCAAGTGGCTTCACCAAGGGTGAGATCTTGGTGTCAGCTAGTAGCGTCACCTTCCCTACAACATCAAGCCCTTCACGGATGAGGTATTGTGTGATGTTTCTCCTCTTGAAGTTTGTGATGTATTGTTAGGAAAACCATACTTGTGGAATTGGCATGTTGTATATGAGTCTAGACCTTGCTTTGTGATTATTACTTTGGCTAATAAGTCGTACAGGATACCAGAGGTAGCCTCACCTACCACCATCTCTTTGATCACTGCAAAGCAATGCAATAAGATCATTTCCTAGACCAGGAAATTTGTTTTCCTTATGATTCACCCTAGTGCAAGAAGAAGGTTGTGGCCACAACTTCTAGGTAGGGATCCTCTGCGCAACAACAAATGGACAAGGTCATGGAAGAGTACAAAGATATTTTTGCCTCACCCACAGGGGTACCTCTGCACTATCAGGTTAGGAAATCCATTGATTTGACCCTTGGGCGCGCCACTGCCCAATGGGCTGATCTATCGACACTCTGTTCTGGAGAACGATGAGATCAAGAGGTAGATTCAGGAACTATTGCAAAAAGGGCACATCAGGCCAAGCTCATCACCTTGTGGGAGCCTGATTATATTGGTACATAAGAAGGATGGGACCTGGAAGCTCTGTATTGACTATCGAGAGCTGAACAAGATCATTGTCCAGAATAGGCACCCAATCCCACGTATTGATGACCTTCTCGACCAGCTCAAGGGGTCAAATATTTCAACAAGATTGAATTGAATTTAGGTTATCACCAAGTGCCTATTGAACCCTTTGATGTGTGGAAGACTGCCTTCAAATACAAGGAGGGCCTTTTCGAATGGTTGGTCATGTCGTTCAGATTGACGAACACTCCTGCAACCTTCATGAGACTGATGGACAACATCTTATGACCCTTCACTAATGAATTCATGTTGTTGTATTTAGATGGCATCTTGATCTTTAGCCAAAGTTGGGAAGAGCACCTCCACCATATTCAACAGGTCTTTCAAACCCTGTGCGAACACAAGTTGTGTGCTAACTTGGAGAAATTCACCTTTGGCCTGACTCAGGTTCAATATATGGGGTACATCATTGATGAGCAGGGTGTACATGTGGACCCATCCAAGATATAAGTCATTTGGGATTGGCAAACACTTACCACTCTAACAGAGCTCCGAAATGTTTTCGGTCTTGCCAATTTCTATTGTAAGTTCGTGTTGGGGTTCTCTCATATCACTTGGCCTTTAAGTCAAGTCACCGAGGGCGAAGCGAAAGAATTTTTTTTTTCTTCGGTCAGGAACCCAACAAAAAGCATTCTCAGAGTTGAAGAATCACCTCTATTCTGTACTAATGCTCACATTACCAAACCTGCAACAACCATTTGAGATTGAGACAAATGCCTCGGACTATGCTATTGGTGTGGTTCTTACTCAAAATGGGCATCTAGTGGCTTACCACAGTGAGACACTTTCAAACACAGTCCAAAAGTACCCCACTTATGACAAATATATGTATTCCATTGTGCAAGCCTGCTGTCAATGGAAGCATTACATTATGGGGAAGGAAACGGTCATTCACACAGACCACTAACCTCTATAATTCATACAGACACAAGGGAATATGCAGAATGATTGCCATCATAAATGGTCCACCTATTTGTAATAGTTCCATTTAGTTTTCTTCAGCCAACCACTAGTCATGGAGCTAATCACTGTGCTCGACTCCTATGGACAAGAGACATCGAGGTGGCCACATATTTACAAGAGCAATCCAAAATTCAATAGCATATACCAGACACTCTTGGAAGGGAAGCAAGTTCCAAAGTTTCACCTTTAGGATGCATTGTTATGCCACCTGGGACACATCCATGTTCCTTCAAGTGAGTGTGCCAAGATGTTTTGGGAGGCGCACTATAGTCGGGTTGCTTGACATTTCGGAGTAGAGAAAACAATGGCGATATTGCAAAAGTATTTTTATTGGCCGAAACTTCGTCAGGATGTTGGGAAGTACATTATATCCTGCACTATCTATGCCATTGCCAAACCAACCATCAAGAAGCAAGGCTTGTATACTCCTTTACCTACTCCTAGCCAACCCTGGGAATCTATCTCCATGGATTACATGTCAGACCTTCCTTCTACTAAGCATGACAACGATTTAATTTTCGTGGTCATCGACATATTCCCTAAGATGGACATCATGGCAGCCTGTAAGAAGAGTATCACAACAGAGGCCACTGCTAAGATCTTCTTTGAGCAAGTATAGGTACACTTTGGGAGTCCACAGTCCATTATCTTTGATTGGGATAGCATATTCCTGAGTGCATTTTGGTCAAGTCTCTAGTCGATGCTGGATACAAAACTTACTAAGTCCATGAATTTCCATCCCCAAACTGATGGCCAAACAAAGGTTGTCAATGATATTATCATACACATTCTACGCATGTACAAGTCGAAGCATCCACACACGTGGGATGAAAGTCTCCCCTATGTCCAACAAAGCTACAACAGAGCTCTCCACAACTCAATAGGCCATAGCCTCTTTCAGGTAGGGTTGGGATTTCAGCCATTATGCCCCATTGATGTGGCCATACCATTTGCAACCACTCAGGTAGATTTGGCTCACGTTCAGTCTGAAGATGAAAGGGCTAACAAATTCGTTGAGCACATTCAATACATCTTCTAGCAAGTCCATGATATATTGGACAAAGCCAGTGTTCAATACAAGTAGCACCATGATCATCATCGAGTGCTACACAAGTTCCAGGTGGGCCAAAATGTTTGGCTACATTTGTAGAAAGAGCACCTTGCTAGACCCCACCGCAAGCTTCACCCACTCCGATATGGGCCATACACCATCACCAAGGCATTCGATACAATGTATTGAGCTCAACATCCCACCATTCCTTGGTATGCACCCACTTTTCAATGTAGATCGCCTTCGACCATACCTTCCAACATTGTTGGACACATCTAACATTGCAGAACAACTCACACCAATAGAGCTCAACCCAGACAGCATGTAACAGGCCATAAATGATCAGATCATGGACACACATACCAAGAACATTCACCAATAGAGGATACAACTATATAGAGTTGTCAAAGAAGGACAACTCCTTCACGAGGGCAAGTGGTTCACCAGGGACCAGGTTCAACAAAAATTTCCCAATGGGGACCATTGCTTCCTAAGGGGAGAGCAATGATCCAGGTCGATATTGGTGGCCATCCACCTATTCCACTTAGACCCCCCATTTAGTTTCATATGTTTCCTTGTTCATTTTAGCATTTACTATTTTTAATAGTTTTTTAAGTCTTGAATTTTTGGAGCAGTTTTGACCCCCTAAACGATGTTTTTTTAATTTTAATTTTTATTTATTTTTATTATTTTTAATTTTATTTATTTATTTTAATTTTATTTTATTTTATTTTTTATTTTTATTTTATTTTATTTTATTTATTTATTTTATTTTTTATATATATATATTTTATTTATTTATATTTATATTATTATTATTATTATATATTTTTTTTTTTTTTTTTTTTTTTTTTTTTTTTTTTTTTTTTTTTTTTTTTTTTTTTTTTTTTTTTTTTTTTTTTGCGGAAAGCCCATAGCCAAATGTAGGGGCTTGTGGTGAAACCTATAGTACTCAAAGAGACCTTTCCAACAAGGTATCATATGCACCAGATGGAGATAATATGACCAAGTTATGACCCCGAGAAGTTGGCTGCCCAACTAACCCCAACAGGGCCCACAAATTCTTGGTGTTACATATCCTGGGGTTAGGGTTTTGGTTTTTTATGGTTTTCTCATGTTTTAAAATAATAAATAGGCCCTTGAGCCTCATTGTAACACAGTTCAAAGGCATGTAGCCTCCACATCTCTTCTCAGAGATAAGAAACCATCGCCCGAGCTATTTTATTTCCATTCTGTTTGTAAGCATAGTTAAGTATTTTTCTATTAATGAAATGAAGTGTTTTTCTTGCTGCATCTATGTGTTTATGATTATATCTATAAGTTGTTGTGTTCCTGTTTAAGTTCAGATCAATCTTGCACTAAATATCAGTAGAAATCTAACATATGAATTCAGAAAGTTGTTAGATGCATTGTTGAATTATTTCTATGGTTTGCTATATGTTATACAATAATTTGTCATATCATTGAAAGAGATATTGTGGCCCTAGATATAATGAGATTGGTATCTTGTCTAAGCTACTGATGTAATTTTGGTTTGTAACAAAACCCGGACAAGAAGTTGAAGTATGTGTCTCTTGTTGATTATGAACCTAACTAAGGCTAGGTATCTAGTGTCTAAAGTATAATGCTTCCATTATTATATGATTTTGATATGGTTAAATTCAGGCTTCTATGGATTTGGTTATACTTGATATCTAAGTTATGCATGTACATAATCTTCAAGATAATGAAGATGTTTGTAAGTAAAGTTGATAAGTATGATGAAGAAAGTTATATGAATGATGATGGTCATGATGACTTTGATAAGAAGGATGGAATCCATGAAAGATTCTCCAATGTTATAGACATAAGTTGATCTCTGTAAGTTAATAGGGGGCTTGGATAGAATAAATCTTCCCAAGTTGAGAGGGAGGGCATATTATGGTCATACCTTGAAAGAAGAAATTGGAGGTACTGTTGAAAGAAGCAAAGAAGAATTTGGTTGTAGAATATGTTGCTGCATATGAAGTAGGAAAGGAAGTTGTATGGTTGAGGAATTTTCTAGATTCATTTGAAAGTCCTACTATGATAAATTGAGAAGAAACATCAAGTTGTCTAAAATACCCCAAAGTTTTGTGCTTACTTATGTATATTTGAGAGTTTGCTACTGATTGGGGTTTTGTTTGTACTTGTAAATCTCTTGGAGGTTTGATAACATGTTTTGCATGCTTGTTGTTATTGATTAGTTTGATGGGAAGAGATTTATTAGCAATCTGTTTGATCGGGGAGGATTTTCTATTGATTGGTATAATCAAGAGTGTTGAGGCTTTGTGTGTGATACACACTTCCAGGGAGGACATTTATGTGTTGACGTATGGATCCTGAAGTAGGGAGAGTGGAATTGGTCATAGAGATATGACCCCAGATACACACCTGGATCCCTAGGTTGACGGTTGGAAAGTAAGCTTGATGGTACCTAGAGAGGCTGAAATCTTTAGTCCATCTTAGTCCCACCTGGATATATTTCCCTGGTCAGGAATCTAGTCCGTCGCACCATAAGTGCCTAAACTCTTGGAGGACCTTGTATAGATTTCTCTGTTCAGCAATCTGGTCCATGGCATTGCGATGCCTAAATTCTTCATAGCTTATATGTTTTGAGATCTTCCTTGTAATTTTTATTATGAATATCTCCCTAGTTAAGAGGGAGTGTTGAATACTGTAACTAGGTTCGGTCTTCATAATTGTATTTGAGTCACAATTAAATGTACTTATGAAAAAGAATTTTATTATTATTATTATTATTATTATTATGACTTATTAAGGTATGGGTTTCATGTTTAGTTCATCATTTTTTAGGTAAAATTCCCCATTGAGGACTTCTACGATTTATATTGAGTCATTGGAGTCATTTTACATTTAATAAGACCCTTCTTTGGCTTTTGAATCATGTAAAAATAATGATATTTTTGAGTCAAAAATTAATTTCACCTCCACACCAGGTCAACCCTTACTATTTCAAGTCGACCTACAAGAAGGGATTTCAAACTCCAGAAAAGGATATATATAAGATTATTTCAACTCATTTGAGAGACCATCGCTTACATAAGTTCGATCTCCAAGAAGAAGTAGTGAAAAAGTGCGAAGTTGTAAAAGAAGACAAGGAATTGCAGGATCAAAGATTTTAGGGTCATCTCTATCTCACACATGTGGAATTTTCTGGGCAACTGCAACTAGATCAAAGTACTACATCAAGGTAGAAATTCTGTTGTTGCTTCTAAGTTGATGTGTTGCTTTAAAGTTGAAGTACTACTTCTAGGTCAAAGTGCTTCAAGGTCGAAGTGTTGCTTGTAGGTCGAAGTGTTGCATCCAAGTCTAAGTTACTAGGTTGAAGTTGCTACATCAAGATCAAAGTTATTAGGTGGAAATTTTTGTTGCATCAAAGTGTTGCTGCTATTCAAGGTCGAAGATAGTGCTTGAAGGTTTTGATTTCGAGAAGAAGGAAAGGGTTGTCCTAGTGATTGGAGGAATTCTGTGTCTAGGTCAATAATTCTTAGATTGTCTCGTGAAACTATTGAAGGAAGATTTGTTGACTCAGTTTTCCCCTAGAGTGGGGTTTTTCCCTTGATATCCACCTAAACCTAGTACCCCTGATATTTATATGGTTTTGATAATTTCTTAATGAACTAAAGAACACAAAAGATAATAAAAAAATAATAGTTACACAATTAATTATCACGTATAATAAAATCTCTCTAGCTTTTTGATTTTCTAACATGTGGTTCAAATACACATTGTTGTCAATCCAAAATGTTCTTAATAAGTACCTATTATATTTTGAGTCTATTGGTTGCGGTCAACAAATAAGTTGGCTAATTATTGAGGAAAACGTTAAGAGTGGTTTCCCTATACATGGTTTCCTCGAGCTTACTCTTTGATTGTTTGAATGAATTAACCTCTTGCTCCAATATGGAAGATAATTATTCTATCTTCTTTGTATGGCTTTGCTACTGGAGTTCCTAGACTTCTCTTGTCTACACATTGTCATTAATAAGTTGACGAATGTAACACTCCCTCTCACCAACCTAGCCTCAACCGACTTCGTGGGAAGTGTTACTTTTCTCTAACCCGACCTCCATTGCCTCATCATGGAAATGGGGTTACAAAATTTCTTCCTTTTTCGAAATTTAGAAAAATTAACCTTGGGCTTCACCATCACACTCAGCTCGTAAAAATTTTCGTGATATAAATTTCATTGAAAAATGATAACCAAATCAAAATATATGGCCCTTAAATTTTTTTCCATTAAAATCCTTTAAAGAACAACCTCTTAACAAATAGACTCTAAACTGAACATTGTAAATAGACCATGGAATTTTAATCACCATAGCAACATTCCAACTAATTAACAGGTCGTAGAAATCACCATGAGTGTAACAACAATGTAGGGATCCTTAAATCTCATACCATAAGAGATAAACACAAATAAATATCATAGAATGATATAAAATACACACCTCTCATTCGGAGATCCTGCCATATAACAACATTTATCCTTCATAGAGCATTAATGTGTGTAGAAACATAAGTAGACAACTTATCTTATGAAGTAACAACTATCAACTGAGAGTTTGACTTCAACTCTCCACCCAATTGTAGGATGAATTCACTACAACTTTTTCTTACATTCAACTACCCCCAAGCTATATTCATAGCCTGTGGAGTGAAGTGCTCAAGGGATTCAACACCAATTGTATAAACACCCACGTGAGAATCCAAAATCCACAGTGCCTCCACTTGACATCTAGGAGTCTAGAGAACACTGTCTCCACCCAAACACAGTCCACAACCTAGGGAGTCTAGAGCCATTGGTGCTCTACTTCGAGTCCTCCTTTTTAACACATGGGAATCTAGATTCCAAAGTGCCTCCACTTAGTATTCTAGGAATCTAGAGAGCACAATGTCTCCACCCAAACACACCATGGGTGTCCAGAGTACCCAAGCATTCCCACTTGCTTTCTACTCCAGGAATCCAAAACCACAATGCCTCCTCCTATCTCATACAAAAATCAAAATCACACTATGCATTCCACTTGTGAGGTTCCATGGGAGTCTATAGATCTTGGCCTCTAACTATCAATTGACAGTTAGGAATCCAAAGCCCTTGTCATGGCTCCAATTCATAAGAAGACTTCATGAATCTAGAGAGATCATCTCCACTTGACTGGGGAAATAGGGATTCAGAGCACCTTCTAGATACTCCACCAGTTTTTTTTCTTCTTTCTCCCTCATCTCCCCTGTATTCCTGTCATGTTCCATTCTTCATGTCAAACCTCTACTCCTTCTAGCAAGTAGCCTTGAGACATGTTTACCTGAGCCACTTCTGTCATGACCATGAGGTGGCTTGTCCTTTTTTGCAAATGTCCATATGCTACCTTTAAGTTTCTGTGCAAGTGTATCCCATCTCCTCAAAGCACCTGTACGGAGGCTTAAATACATGTTTAGTAGATTGTTTAAGACAACCATAGAGGTTGGTGGTCAATTAAATGCAAGCTTAAAATCTTGTCCTTTCCTCAAGCAAGTTCCCATAACTTCCCCTCCACAGGGCTCTAAATTTGTGTCCCCTCTCTCAGCCAATCCATTTTTTTTACATCTCCACAATTAATTACAAGAATCATATATTTAAAATGTTAATCAAAATGGCTATCATAGACCCCACCCCTTTAGAGGAACACTATCGTCAGCGTTCTATACTCGAACACAATTTTAACCATGCTCTATACCGAGCTTAAACTTCATCGTGGCATTTATATAGATAACTCTTTACAATTATTCATAGTCATATATACATGTTCTTATCCAACAAACAAAATTGGGCATGACACCCTCATTTTCTCAACCATATCCCATTTAGCTTCCTCTGGTCTAAAGTGTCTCTACTACACCTTCATCTACTTGACTACTCGATTCTAGAGTGTGATTTGCCTCTGTTCTAGAATACACAAGGGTTCTGACTAAAAATTTCCCTATAATTCTACCTATCTTACAAACCAATCAATCACATGATTAACATCCCGCACATACGTTTTAAGTAAAGAAACATGTAAAACATTGTGAACTTGTATTTTAGGTGGCAGGAGCAATATATATTCCAACCAAAATTTGAAATGGCCCACAAAATCATGGTACCAACCTCACAAAATATCCAAATTTCAATGAATTTTTTTGGGTTTAACACATAGGTAAACATGTTCCCTTAATTTAAATTATTTATGCACCCTATGTTGGTCCACATAACTCTTCTTCCTATCTTTGGATATCTTTAAATTATGCCTGATTTCTATCATTTCTTGTTTCATATCTTTTAGCATATCAAGTTTGATATGGACCTTATTCACTGGATCGCTCCAATCGATAGGAATATTTCACCTTCAACCATAGAGAACCTCAAATGGACTCATCCTTAAGGACTCTTAGTACCCATTTTTATGTGTAAAATGTAACTAGGTTTGGTCTTCATAATGACATGTAATTATGATCTTTGTAAATGATGAATGTGAGGCTCCCTCCTAGGGTCCTCTAACTCAAACTAAATTTCTCTAATTTTTAAATACGATAAAATGGGAAATAGCTTATTACTATCTAAACATTTATTTGATGATAATATAACATCAAAATTTATTTATCACAAATTTAATAAGTGTGAATTTTGTTGCAAATATTTACATAATTAATCAATAAACGAAGGAATACATATTCCAATAGCGTAGTTGAGGTGCTCCTGAGCTCTTGACTCTGTTGGGATGCTCCTCTTGATTATCTGACTGGATTTACCTCCCAGCCAACTAGGAAGTATTTCCTAGCCCAGGGAACCTCCATAGGTTGCCTAGCCCTTCGAGCCCAAGTCCAACCAGATGTAGTGTGTGTTAGAAAATTATATATTACAGAGTAATGGAACACATTAAATATTGCAGAAATATAAACACAGAAAATGCATAAAACAAGAGAGACATAGATTTATGTGGTTCACCCAGTTTGGGCTATGTCCACAGAGAAACAACTAGTCCTTCTTCTTATACCATCTAGCAAACTGAAGAGATACAACCGACAGCAGATCCGCTGTAACTCCCTCTTCGCTCTCAATCTCCTCTCTCTTCCTCACTCAGAATACAGATATACATAGACGCAATACAATTCCCTCATATATAGCAAGGGGTTGTCTTCTAGGGCAAAAAACCCTAAATTAAACATAACTTCTACAGTCAGATCTCTGCCTAATGAACGACCCAGATTGACTAGAAAATTACAACATTTTACAAGGCAATTTTATATCTATTTTTAGCTTTGGGGGCGCTGCCCCCAATCCCCCCCTTGGGATCGCTGGCCCTTGGACCCCCCATCCAGGGGGGATTAGCCCCCCCGGATCCCCACGGGGGAGACAAGTCCCCCCCCCCCCCCCATTATCGAGAAATCTAGTATCCACTTGGAGATGCTATTCCCACTAAGACCGGTAGCTATCTTAGAAAAAAACAAACTAAAACTACTTTTGCTTTCCTTTATGAGAAGTATATAAGAGGGGAACAAAGGACACCAACCTCAGTCTTGCGCTTGGTTTCTTGAATTCCTCTCCCTTCTGACAGATTTTCGCCACTCCTCTTTCGTCTACCCAACTTCAAAGAGCACCTATGGAATCAAAGTAGCATAATACTATCGAAGAACAGAGATCTACAATCATAAGCAATACAGGACCAAATATGTATTGACCACACAAATTCATATATCATCAAACATACAAGAATGTGGAGGAAAACTTGAATAGCTTTATTAATATCAAGAATTGAAAAGAGGATTACAACCAATTGTTCTGACCCAGCGTCATCCTCGCAGCTTGAAAGCCCTTATTCACGGAACTTAAATGTTCCAT
>APFE030840056.1:4670-16846 GCA_000404065.3 Pinus taeda
AATAAATAAACCCAACACATTCTGGTGTAATCATCAATAAATGTCATGATATATTTATTTCCATTTGCAGAAGAAACATGCATTGGACCACATAAATCTGAATGAATAAGTTCAAGCTTCCTATGTGCTCTTGAATGTGAGTCATGAAAAGATTGTTCGCTATGCTTTCCTAGAATGCAAGCATCACATTGCTTATGTTTCCTAGGAATTGTAGGCAAACCAGTAACACCATTTTTCTTCAATAAGCAGAGACTATCATAGTTTAAATGTCCAAATATAGCATGCCATAATAAACTTGATGGAAGTGTACCTTCTTCATGATGAGAAATATATGAGAAATTTTGTGCATGACCAGATGTTCCTTGCAGTTTGAAAAGCCTTTCTTCTTCTATTCCCCTCATGACAAGTGAGTGATGAGATGCTTTTCTTACCTCAAGCTTGCCATCAAACATATGAATTGAGTGACCTAGCTCGCATATGTTGAACAAGGATCGCAAGTATCTCTTGAGCTGTGGGAGATATAGAACATGATCTAGAAGAAATTCTGAGAGACCAGGCAGTTTAAGCCTGATTGTGCCAAGCCCTGATGGTTGATTTTTGACTGATTTGCAAAGTATACTACTCCATCAACATTGTCAGTGAAATCTTCAAAAAAATATTTTCTATGAGTCATGTGACAGGTTGCTCCTGAATAAAGTAGCCAATCATTTTTCCGGGAAGCATGTGAAGTATTAAATGAATCTTCATTTACTCCAATGTTACATTGTGCCGCAACATAGCGAGCGAATTCAGGTGCTTTACATTTGTCTGTAACATCATTTTTACCTTTTTGTTGGTTTCTTCTCTGCTCAATTTTGTCCCATGGTAGCTTGCATGTATAGGCATCATGTGATCCATTTCTTTTGCAACGAATACAATGTAAATGCGCCTTTTCTCCTTGAGAATGTCTGCTCCCCCTGCCTCTGAAATATCTTCCTCTTCCTCTTTGTCCACCTCTTCCTCTTGTAAATCTGAGCAGGATACTTTTCTTTATGAGCAAGGCACACAGTCTCTTCAGAAGATTTAGGGGTTGTCTTCTTTCCAAAGGCTTTTTCTCTTTCAGCAAACTTTTTTGCAAGAGATTCAAAGGTTATATCTTTGAGATTTCCATTTGTTTGCAAAGACTCAAGATAATTGGAGTATGTAGGATAAAGTGCCTTGAGGAAAGAAATAAGAGAGATATCCAGCTCAACTTTAGTGGATTTGATATCATGCATTATAGACTTTACTTCAGATGCAAGAGCAAGAGGATCATTATTTTGCAGTTCAAGAGTGAACAGTTTAATCATGAGTTGGATGACTTCAAGTGCAGAATGTGAGTCATAGAGTTCTTTCAGCTTTTGTAAAGCTTCAAAGGTAGTTGAATATGATGAAATGTGGTGATTCACCTCCTTATTTATAGATTTTGCGATTAAATCATAAGCTTTTTTGTTCATGTTTTCCCAAATGGAGAGGTCTTTGTCTGAGGTGGGCTTTTCTGGGTCACTGTCTCCTTCTCTGACACACACTCCTTTCCACAACTCATTGAAGATGAGGGTGTGTTGTATCATCCTGGACCTATCAGGATAGTTCTCCTTGCCAGTGAGAACTATTCCTATGATAGAGATGATTTAATGCATTCTGTAAAAAAAAACTTCTGCTGATATACAGTGAAATTGTGCTCAAAAGAGCAAAAAGATTTCAAATATTTTATGTACTATGTTTCTTCAAATCCCTCCAAGGTTTATAAAGGAATCCTTATCTAATACATCCACCATATTCCATTTTACAGTTTCAGTTCATATTCTACAAGTTATTCAATATATATATATATATATATATATATATATATATATATATATATATATATATTCTGGTCAATATATATATTTCAACGCATACACCTATTGAGCATACACTCAAACCACAACTTTCATTCAAACCACAGCTTTGAATTAATAACGTATTAAAAAAAACTCAAACGTTTTTCAAAAATGCATTCCAGACAATATGCCTCCATACGTATTTATTATTCA
Organism: Pinus taeda; assembly: GCA_000404065.3. Lineage (NCBI taxonomy): Eukaryota > Viridiplantae > Streptophyta > Pinopsida > Pinales > Pinaceae > Pinus > Pinus taeda. The sequence continues at coordinate 6,725 of APFE030840056.1, forward strand.
AACACTCAAAAGTTTTGAAGAAAATTCCTGCTGCCTTACATGGCTTAAACTACCCAATGCTTAGCCTACTCCGCACCCGACTGACGGGCTTAGATCCTCTTGCAGTTTCAGATTAAACTTGTTTTAATTATTAATGGAAATAACATGAAATCTCACCAAACTCATATCGATTTTTAGCATGAGAGCATTATACTCGCATCCATAATGATAACCACGGTCTCAGATTAAAATTGCCACGGATCAATGCAAATTCATGTTACCCAGCACTCTCAGATCTGCACAATCCTTGCTCTTTAGACCGATGCCTCCCACCAAAAGAGGTGAAAGTCATATCGATTTTTAAGAAGGCGAGTCACAGTCATTTCCATGTCTTTGTGAAGTGGCAGTACGCCATATAATTCAACGACTTTGACTTCTAGTCAGAAGCCATCATTACGTATGTGTTACTGATGCGTAAACAACTCAGGTCATCAACCAGGCAAAGCCACTGTTGAAATCGTAAAAAAAACTCAGGCTGGGAGCAGAAAGGACAAGGCAATGAGACAGCGTTTTAAAAATATAAGACGATGAGACAGCGTTTTAAAAATATAAAACAATGAGACAGGCCCTTGCTGCATGGAGGCACCAGTTTGGGTTCAATGCCCACTAACAGACAACGCTTTTTAAAAAATACAGACAGACAGCGTACGCCAGAACGAATGCGTGCCAAATCCCATTTCAATCCAGGAGCTTAGCTTTGTAAACGGTGTCGTGGACTCTGAATACTTTCGAGATGCATTAATACAAATGAAAAATGCGTTAATGGATAGAGCCCAGAGGCGCAGGAATATGGAACGGTTTTGGATTTTGAGCGAATTCATGGCAGCGCCAGGTATGGCAGAACGACAGAGGCGTTTAGGGATAGAGTTCAAGTCAGAATGACAGAGGATAGTAGCAGAAATGGAGGGAGTTACAAATATTTTAAGAACTGGCTCTGATACCATGTTAGGCCAGGCAGTAGCTCTCGAAAGGCAGTAAAACTTATTCGTCTATTATTCCATAGGTAGGCTATTGTTATATACATTAGGAGTGATTGTTCAATTCATCTCCCAATGATTGTTCACATTCCTAATTTATTTATTTACACAAATTCCCCCAATCATGAAGATTAGGTGTCAACATTAACCTTTATTTAAGTGTTTATTAAAAGAATTTACTAAATCCCTATAAACCCTAAATCCTAAAACATGAACCCTAAACCCCCAACCCCAAACCCCAAACCCTAAGTACTAATCATTTTATATCATTTTTAAAAGTGTTTATTAAAAACATTTTCTAAAGTGTTATAAACCCTAAACCCCAAACCCTAAAACCTAAACCCAAAACCCTAAACCCTAAGTATTTTATAACATTTTCAAAAGTGTTTTGTAAATTTTATTTAATTTTATATTGGAACATTCAACTTCAAATTCCTGAGTGTGAAGTTGTTGAGAAGAGAGACCACATCGTAAAATATTGCTTCAAAGAAATTGAATTTATTTTGTCAAAAAGATGATCAAGATGATTGTGTTATTATAGGTGATGGTGTTGAAGTCATATGGAATGTTGTTTGATAAGTAGTTGGCACAAGAACTTGAAGATGTTGATCAAATATATACCATTTTCATACAAGTGTACTTTCATGGGCATCAAATTATTTCAAATATTATACCTTATCGGCTAGTGATATGCACCCTGACAAATGTTGATGAAGTAGTAATTGTTGTTCTAATTGTTGCAGTTTATTAAAAATTCTATTAAAATAATCAATAGCATTGGCAAATTATACTTTTACTCTCTTCCATTCTCTAAATCACTATCTCTCCTCCTGTTGTAGTTGGGATTAAGATTTTTCTCCCGTAAATCCTAATTCTCATGGGTATACCTTTCTCGAGGTTCAGATACTTGTCAAGAGAACAATTCTTAAATTAGAAATTATTTAGTCTATATCTGATTGAATGTGGATGGTAAATATATTGGAAAAATATTAAAAATGTTGGGCTCTGTGATATAATGTTTGTTCTAACTCTTCCTGTTCTTGGGAAAATTCTTGGTGACCCTTTTCAATTTGAGTGGATATATTTTCACTCTATTGAACTATCACTTTATCTTGAAATTTATTTACATGAGAAATTATTTTCTCACTCTGATCGACCAATTGTTGCACAAAATATTATATTGCAATAAGTGGATATTCAATTCTGCTTGGATTATTGATATTAAGTTTTTCTATTTCCTTGTTCTAACATTATGCTAAATATCAATTTGTTATTGTTGTCTCTGGTAAATCTTGCTACTATCCAACACCCTTCTTTTAAATTTTTTCTTGGTTGATCTCATAAAATTTCCTAGGGCTTCAAATATTTGTTTACCTCAAGCATGCCTTACGTCAGCTTTTTTACTAGGTGTTTCTTTTAACGTTTCTTTATTTACGGAGCTCAAGTGTTGGGTGTAGTTGACTCTACTAGGGGAACTTGTTTGTTAGTTGGAGGTGAAGTTGAGGTAACATCTGTTTGTAAAATAATTTTCTCTAGCATTTCCTTTAATATATATTATGACAGAGTATTCTTGTATGGGACCTTTTGAATATCAATCTGCTTGGGAATTCAATATGATGTCTAACACTTGCTTTGTTTATTTTTTGTTGCATTCACTCAACTCTCATCAGTTCTATGTGTCTTTCAAACTTCCATTTATAACATTTTAAAGAGTTTTTTGTAACTTTTATTTAAGTGTATATTAAAAACATTTACTATAGTTTTATAAGCCCTAAACTTGAAACGCTAAAGCCTAACAATTTTATAACATTTTAAAAACTATTTGTAACTTTTATTTAAGTGCTTATTAAAATAATTTACTAAAATGTTATAAAACCCAAACCATAATCCCTAAACCATAAACCCTAAGAATTTTATGAGTATCTATAATAAGGGAGGACCGCACTCGGTATGTGAAGTGTAGGAGGAGAAATTCTGGTACATGAGATGGTCGACCTTTGTTTTTCCATCTTTCTTCATAAACCTTTTTCATTTTATTTATTTTTCTTCATAACTCCTCGAGGCTCCATGGGATAAATGCATTATGTGTAATATGTAGCAATGGATACCCCCTTAAGGTGGGGTGGTTCATCATTAAACACTAAACCCTTAACAATAAACCCCAAACACTAATCCATAAGCCCTAAATCCCAAATACTAAACACTAAACCATAATAATTTTATAAGATTTTAAAAAGTGTTTTGTAAATTTATTTAAGTGTTCATTAAAACCATTACTAAGGTCTTCTAAACCCAAAACCATGACCCCTAAACCCTAAGCCCTAAACCGAAAACCTTAAAACATAAAACCTAAGTATTTTATCAAGTGTTATAAACCCTAAACCATAAACCCTAATCCCTAAAGCCTAAAACAAAAACACCTAACCCTAAACCTTACACCCTAAACCCTAAACCCTAAACCCTAAACCCTAAACATTATAGCCTAAACCCTATGCCCTAATCATTTTAGAACATTTTAAAAATTGTTTTGTATGTTTTATTTAAGTGTTTATTAGAAGAATTTATTAAAATATATTACGAAACTATTATAAACCCTAAATTCAAAACCCTAAACCCTAAACCACAAAATATAAATCTCAAACCATAAACACTAAGCACTTTATAGCATTTTAAAAAGTAGTCCATAACTTTTATTTAACTCTTTAGTAAAAGAATTTAATCAAGTCTTATAAACCCTAAACAATAAAATCTAAACCTCAAACCTGAAACCCTAAACCTTAAAGCCTAAAGCCTAAATCCTAAGCATTTTATCGCATTTTAAAAATCGTTTTGTAACTTTTATTTAAGTGTTTATTAAAAGCATTTACTAAAGTGTTATAAACCCTAAAACCTAAACCCTAAACGTAAAAGCCAAAATAAAAACCCAAAACCCTATGCCCTATGCATTTTATAACAATTTAAAAATCATTTTGGAACTTTTATTTAACTCATTATTAAAAGCATTTACTAAGGTCTTATAAAACCTAAACCCTAAATCCCAAAGGCCAAACTGTAAACACTAAACCCTAAGGATTTTATATCACTTAAAAAAGAATTTTCTAACTTTTATTTAAGCCTTTATTAAAACCATTTACTAAAGTCTTATAAACCATAAATCCTAATTCTAAACCACCCTAAACCCCAAACCATAAACGCTAAACGCTAAACCCTAAGCCCTAATCATTTTATAAAATTTTAAAAATCATTTTGTAACTTTTATTTCAGTGTTTATTAAAATAATTTACTAAAGTGTTATAAAACCTAAACACTAAACCCTAAACTCTAAACCCCAAACCTTAAACCCTAAACATTAAATCCTCAGCTCTAAGCATTTTATAATGTTTAAAACTTTAAATCCTAAACTCTAAGCATTTTATAGCATTTGAAAAAATATTTTCTGACTTTTATTTAAGTGTTCATTAAAATCATTTATTGAACCCTTATAAACCCTAAACCTTAAACCCTAAATCCGAAACCCTAAACCCTAAGCATTTTATAACATTTTAAAAATAGTTTTTAACTTTTATTTAAGTCTTCATTAAAATAATTTAATAAATCCCTATAAACCCTAAATCCTAAAACATGAACCTTAAACCCCAAACCCCAAACTCCAAACCCTACGTACTAATCATTTTATAACATTTTAAAAAGCAATTTGTAACTTTCATTTAAGTGTTTATTAAAAACATTTTCTAAAGTGTTATAAACCTTAAACCCCCAATCCTAAAACCTAAACCCAAAAACCTAAGTTTTTTATAACATTTTGAAAAGTGTTTTGTAACTTTTATTTAGGTTTTTATTGAAATAATTTACTAAATTGTTATAAACCCTAAAACCTAAGCCCTCAAACATAAACCCCAAACCGTATACCCTATACCCTAAACCTTAATAATTTTATAACATTTTAAAAATTGTTTTGTAGATTTTATTTAAATGTTTATTAAAATAATTTACTAAAGTGTTACAAAACCTAAACTCTAAGCCCTGAATACCACACCTCAAACCCTAAAACCTAAACCCTATATATTTTATAACATTTTAAAAATCATTTTCTATATTTCATTTAGGTTTTTATTAAAAGCATTTACTAAAGTGTTATACACCCTAAGAATTTTACAACATTTTAAAAAGTGTTTCGTATCTTTTATTTAAGTTTTTATTAAAATCATTTACAAAAGTGTTATAAGCCTTGAACCATAAACCAAAAACTCTAAACCCCAAACCGAGAAACCATAAAACCTAAACCTAATAATTTATAACATTAAAAAGATTTTAAATTATTATTTAGTGTTTATTAAAAGAAATTAACTAAAGCGTATAAATCCTAAAACCCTAAACCCTAAAACCAAATAAATATTTTGTTTAATATCTTAAAAACGTTATGTAACTTTGTGTATTAAAATCCTAATCATAAACCCTAAACAATAAACATCCAAATCTAACCCTAAACCCAAAACCATAAATCCCAAACCGTAAACCCCAAATAGTAAACCCTAAACACTAAGAATTTTATAAACCCTAAGAATTTACTAAAGTGTTATAATACCTAAACCCTAAATGCCAAACCGTGAACCCTATATCCTAATGCTCTAAGCCTGAAGGGTAAACCCTAAAATCATTTACTAAGGTCTTATAAACCCTAAACCCTAAAGCCAAAACGTTGAAATCCTTTACTAAGTTCTTATAAACTCTAAACCCTAAACTCCAAAACCTAAACCCTTAACCCTAAGCCCTAAACCCCAAACCCTAAAACCTAAGGGTTTTATAACATTTGAAAAAGTGTTTGGTAACTTTTCTTTAAGTGTTTACTAAAACCATTTACTAAAGTGTTATAAACCCTAAACCCCTAATCCATAAACCCTTAACCTTAAACCCCAAACCCTAAACCCTGAAAAACCATAAACCCTAAATCGTAAAAAACCCTAAACCCTAAACCCCAAAAAGTCCCTAAACCCTAGAAACCATTTTTTAACTTTTTTATGTGTTTATTAAAAGAATTTATTAAAGCATTATAAAGCATAAACCCTAAACCCTAAACCATAAGCACTTTATGACATTTTAAGCCTCAAACCCAAAACCCTAAGTATTTTATAACATTTTAACAAGCATTTATAACTTTTTTGTGTTTATTTAAAGAATTTAATAAATTGTTATAAACCCTAAATCCCAAGCATTTTATTACAATTTAGAAAGCATTTTGTAACATTTTAAAACCCTAAACCCTAAACATTTTATAACATTTTAATGAACATTTTGTAAAAGTTTTTATTAAAAAGCATTTGCTAAAGTGTTTATTAAAAGGATTTAGTCAAGTGTCGCTCAAACCTAAACCCTAAGCATGTTATAACATTTCACCAAGTTTTTTCTAAATTTTTTCTGAGTGTTTGTTTAAAGGACTCACTAAAGTTTTATAAACCCTAAACCCTAAACTCTAAAGCCTAAGAATTTTATAACATTTTAAACCCTAAAAATTGAGCATTTATAACATTTAAAAAAAAAATTGTAACCTTTTTTAAGTGTTTATTAAAAGAACTTATTGAAGTGTTATAAGACCTAAACCCTAAACCGTAATAACTACCATTTTATAACATTTTTAAAAGCATTTTGTAACTTTTTTAAGTGGTTATAAAAAGAATTTACTAAACTTGTGTGAACCCTAAACCCTAAACCTTTAAGCATTTATATACATTTTAAACCCTAATCCTAAACCCAAAGCGTTCAATGACATTTTAAACAATATTTTGTAACTTTTTTTGGAAGTGTTTATTAAAAGAATTTACAAAAATGTTATAAAACCTAAATCCTAAACCATAAGCATTTTATAAAATTTTAAACCCAAAACCATAAACCCTAAATCCTAAACTTTAAACCCTAAACCATGAGCATTTTATAGAATTTTAAATCCTAAACCCCTGAAGCCTAAACATTTTATAACATTTTAACAAGCATTTTGTAAATTTTTCATGTTCTTATTAAAATAATTTATCGAAGTGTTATAAATCCCAAACCCTAAACCATAAACCCTATCCCTAAACACTAAGAATTTTACAAAATTCTAAAATACATTTTTGAAACTCTTTTAAGTGTTCCTTAAAAGCATTTACTAAAGTGTTATAACCCTAAACACTAAACCCTAAGCATTTTATAATATTTTAAAAATAGTTTTGAAACTTTTATTTAAGTGTTTATTAAAATAATTCACTAAAGTCTTATAAACCCTGAACCCTAAACCCTAAACCCTTAACCATAAACCCTACAAACTAAACCCTAAACCATAGGGATTTTATAACATTTTTAAAAGTGTTTTGGAACTTTTATTTAAGTTTTTATAAAGGGAATTTTCAAAATTGTTATAAACCTTAAACCATACAAGATGAAACCTAGAATCCAAAACCTAAACCCTAAACCATAGACACTAAGAATTTTATAATAGTTTAAGAAGAAATTTGAAACTTTTATTTAAGTGTTTATTTAAGGAATTTACTAAATTGTTATAAACCCTAAACTATAAACAAAAAACTGTAAATCCTAAACAAAAAACCATAAACCATAAACCCCAAAACCTAAACCGTAAAGAGTAAACCCCAAACCCGAAAGCCTAAAGCCAAAACCGTAAAGCCTAAACAATAAGTGTTTTATAACATTTTAAAAATTGTTTGGTAACTTTTTTTTAAGTGTTTATTAAAATAATTTGCCAAAATTTTGTAGAACATAAACACTAAACCCTAAACATAAACCCAAAACCCCAAACCTTAAACCCTAAATACTAAATCCCAAACCCTAAATCCTAAACCCTAATCATTTTATAACATTTTAAAAAGTATTTTGAAACTTTTATTTAATTGTTTATTAAAAGAGTTTACTAAAGTCTTATAAACCCTAAACCCTAAACCCTAAATGCCAAACTCTGAACATTAAGCCCTAACCCCTAACCATTTTATAACATTTTAAAATGTTTTTTGTAAACTTTATTTAAGTGTTTACTAAAAGAATTTACTAAAGTGTTGTAAGCCCTAAAACCTAAACTCTAAACCACAAATCGTACACCGTAAACCCTAAACTCTAAACCCGAAACCCTAAACCCTAACCATTAGATTCTAAACCATAAACCCTAAAAGTTAAACCCTAAAATCTAAACGGTAAAACCTAATAATTTTATAACATTTTAAAACACATATTGTAACTTCTATTTAATTGTTTATTAATATCAGTTACTAAAGTGCTATAGAGCCTAAATTCTAAACTCTCAACACCAAACCCTAAACCATAAACCCTAAACCCTAAACCCTAAGCATTTTATAACTTCTTTAAAAAATGTCTAACTTTTATTTCAGTGTTTATTAAGAGGACTTATGAAACCCTTATAAACCCTAGACTCTTAACCCTAAACCCTAAGCAATTTATAAAATTTCAGAAAGTGTTTTTAAACTTCTATTTAAGTATTTATTATAAGAATTACTAAAGTCTTATAAACCCTAAACCCTAAAGATTTTATAGCATTCTAAAATGAGTTTTGTAAATTTTACTTTATTTTTTATCAAAATAATTTACTAATGTGTTATCAACCCTAAACCATAAAAACTAAACCTTAAACTATAAACCCTAAATCGAAAACCTAAACCCTAAACTCTAAACCCTAAGCCTTTTATAACATTTCAAAAAGCGTTTTGTAACTTTTATTTAAGTGTTTATTAAAAAAAATTACTAAAGTGTTATAAACCCTAAACCCTAAACCCTAGAACCCAAACCCTAAACCCTATACCATATACCATAAAACCTAAACCCTCAGAATTTCATAACATTTTAAAAGTTGTTTTGTAACTCTTTTTACATGTTTATTAAAAGTATTTACTAAAGTGTTATAAAGTTTAAAGCCTAATCCCTAAAACTTAAACACTAAAACCTAAACCTTAATTAATTTATAACATTTTAAAGAGTGTTGTGTAGCTTTTATTTAAGTGTATATTAAAAACATTTACTCAAGTTTTATAAACCCTAAACCCTAGATGCTAAAGCCTCAGGATTTTATAAAGTTTTAAAAGCTATTTGTAATTAAACCTATTTGTAACATTTATTTAAGTGCTTATTAAAATAATTTACGAAAATGTTATAAACCCTAAAGCGTAAACCCCAAAACCGTAATCCCTAAACCATAAACCTTAAGAATTTTATGAGTATGTGTGAGTGTAGGAGGGAGATAAGTGTGGTACATGAGATACCCCGACCTTTTTTCTTCCACCCTTCTTCATAAACCTTTTTCCTTTTATTTATTTTTCTTCATAACTCCTCGAGGCTCTACGTGATGAATGCATTATGTGTAATATGTAGTAGTGTATACCCACTTAAGGTGGGGTGGTTCATTGCGACACCCTAAACCCTAATGTTATAGCTCTCATACCACTTATTATAGTTCTCATACCACTTGTTATAGATCTAACCTGAAAATATTATAAATCTGATATGAAAATATTAGATAATGCAAATAAACCCAAGAATAACAATATCTGAATATAGATAGAAATGATTCACTTTCTTGATCTCAAACCCTTGAGGTAGGGCAACGCCGTACATTCACTCCTTAAGGAAGGAGAACACTCCACAAACCATATGCCTATTCATACAATAATCCTTGACAATTCCTTCACTTCTCTCCATGTGGAGTCTCTAGCCTCTATATAGGCCTCATACATACAATACCATGGATCATTACCATGGTTCCTTCATACCATCGACTAATACCATGGGCCCATTACCTTATTACTAACTACTTGTGGTCCCCTACATGATATGGTTTAACCACCTTATTTATTACTATGGCCCATCCCATTATTACACTATTACCTTGGGTACCTCCCTTGGTACCCCATATTATCCCCCTTAGGTATATAACAGAGAGATAGATTGAGAGGGTTGGAGAGAGCGAGAGGAGGGGGAGAGGGAGAGGGAGAGGTAGAGGGAGAGAGAGAGACACGGAGAGAGAGAGAGAGAGGGAGAGAGGAGGAGGAGGGGGAGAGGGAGAGGGAGATCGAGATGGGTATAGAGAGAGATAGCCAGGGGGAGAGAGGGA
>APFE030840056.1:17092-28381 GCA_000404065.3 Pinus taeda
TAAGGGGTAGAGCGAGAGAGGACGAGAGGGAGAGGAAGAGTGAGAGAGAGAGGGAGGGGGGGTGAAGAGAGAACGAGAGAGAGAGTGGGAGATGGACAAAGGGAGATGGAGAGAGAGATGGAGAGGGAGCGAGAAGGGGAAAGAGAGGAGGAGAGGGAGGTTGAAGGGAAGGAGGAGAGGGAGAGGGAGAGGGAGAAGGAGAGAGAGAGGGAGAGGGAGAGGGAGAGGGATAAGTAGAGGGAGACGGAGAGGGAGGGATATAGTTGGAGACGTTGAGGGAGGGAGAAGAGGGAGAGGGAGGTTAGCGGGAGAGAGAGAGAGAGAGAGATAGAGAGGATGAGATGAGGAAATGGTGGGAAGGCAACAAGGAGAGGAGAGAGAGGATAGATAGAGGTGGGAGGAGGTAGAGGAGGAGAGAGGGGGAGAAGAGGAGGAGAAATACGGAGTTAGTGGGAGAGAGAGATAAGGATAGAGGTGGGTATCGAGAGGAGTGTGCGTATTGTTGTGATGTGTGTGTGTGGGTGTGTGTGTGTGTGTGTTTGTGTTGTTATGAGAGAGAGAGAGAGAGATGCGGGTGGGAGTAGTGGAGAGGAGAGGGAGAGGGGAGGAAAGTGGGAGGGGAGAGAGAGCGAGAGAGAGGTAGAGAGAGAGGGGGGTAGAGAGAGGGAATGGCGGGGAGATAATGGGAGAGGAACAGTGGGAGGGGAAGGGAGTTGGAAAGGTGGAGGGGGGTACGGAGAGGAGTAGAGATAGAGTAAGAGAGAGAAATAGATAGAGAGAGAGGAAGGGAGAGAGTGAGAGAGAGAAATAGATAGAGAGAAAGGGAGGGAGAGAGTGAGAGAGAGAAATATTTAGATAATGAGAGTGATATAGATAATATGTGTGTGTGAGAGAGAGAGATAGGGGTAGGGATAGTGGGAGGGAGATGGAGAGGGAGGGAATGTGGGGGAGGCACAAGGGGATAAGGCAAGACGGGGAGAAGGAGATGGAGAGGGAGAGGATGGGAGAGAACAAGAGATAGGAGGGTAGGAGGATAGGGAGAGGAAGAGAGAGGGAGAGAGAGGGAGAGGGAGAGGGGAGGGGTATGGGCAGAGAGAGGAAAGGAGAGAGAGGAAGGGAGTTAGAGGGAGAAGGAGAGAGAGAAAGAGAGATAGCACGAGAGAGGGAGAGAGGAAGGGAGGGATAGGGAGAGAGAAGAGAAGGGGAGGGAGAGGGGGAGAGAGAGGGAGGGAGAGGGGAATAGAGGGGTAGTCACAGAGGGGGAGAGAGGGGGAGAGAGAGAGGTGGAGGGAGGGTGAGAGAGAGAGGTGGAGGGAGGGGGAAAGAGAGAGAGAACTAGAGTGAGGGGGAGTGGGATAGATATGGAGAGGGGGAAGGATAGTGTTACACATAATTTTCTCCTTGTCCCTATACTCCCTTTTCATTGATACTGGAGGACCTCCACAATGAACCATGCATGATTTTCCTTCATGAAGAAACTCCTGTTATGTTCCTCTTCATGAGCAGATAAATTCCCTTTTGCACCATTTCCCCTGAAATTTCTGATTTTCCCAATTTACAAGGTGAGTGCTCATGGCATTTATCTCCCTTACACCAATGTGAAAAGACTAGCACTACTCTTCACACCGATCGGAGTGACTAAGCTATGCTCCAGTTGCATCAGCCTTGTTTTGTAAATATTTCTAAATTAGAGCTGAAGCTTCCAGCTCTAGAAGCTCTGTAATGGAAGTATGGTAAATGGTTTGACTAGATGGGGTCGAGGATGTCAGTTTGGGCTCCTTTCCCTTATAATGATGGAACTACCTCAAGGGATAAGTCCTTCTCCCATGAGAACAGGATCCATCTCCCATCCATATTTCCTATATAAACCTCCTTCCTTTCCAAGCACAAAGTAGTCATATTTTTTCGTTGAGTGTTGATGTTATTTCAGTTTGGAGTAGACAATGAAGCTATTACTAGTTGTAGCTATCTAGTTGTGTGAGGGAGAAGTGTGATATGGTTTGTAGTGATGCCTAAAGGGAAGAACCTTAAAACTATTGTTTATTGAGGCCATCATGGAATGCTAACAAAAGTGTATGGGAACCTTGTCTTATCGAAGGAACACTGCAACATCAAGACGAATGGTTGTAATCTCTCTTTGATCTTAATATATGCAACTATCGATTGATTTCCTACATTTTATGTAATACTACATATTCATGGCTTAATGTTTCTTGAGTTGCTAAGTAGGTTGAATTGCAATTTGTCTATTATTATGTTTGTTGTCTGTTGTTGTTTACATGTCTTAGTTGCTTGAAGAAGTAAGCGAGAGATAGCTGGAGTGAGCAAGTGAGGGCATCATCAAATAAGATAAGCAAACCAAGAGGTAGGCCCTCTTGATTGATTCTAACCTAAGGAAATATTCCACAAAATGTATCTGTTGTGGCTAAACCCATCATTGGGCTAGAGAAATTTTCTCATGTCTACACTTATAGTTTTACTTCACCACAAATTTACGACTCCGTTGGGGATCCCAATCCTTCTAATTGTCTTGGATTTCAAGATTTCATAAGAACTTTTCTAGTTTCACGTTTTCCCTTTGGTTGTGTTTCTTTCTCTTGTTTTCTGATGACATTCATGCCAACCAGTGCAAGTTGCTGAGAAACAGTTGCGCCGACTAGCCTCTGGCATTTTTTGTAAGTTAGGCAGTCACACTGATGGCTTGATCCCAATTTTGTCCAATGTGTTCTGCTCTTGTAGTTTTGACCCTGTAAGCCTTTTGGACTATTTTCTCCCTAATTAGAAATCTAATTTTCATTTGGTTTTTATTTCTTGTTGGCTTATAATCTTTCTTCTTGATTGATTGAGTTTTTGAGTGGCCAACGACACTAGGGCATTTAGTCAGTCATCCATTCAGCCATTTCCGAACTCAGTAAGTTAGGTTGTAGGTGTATTTACTCTTTGTATTTTGTTTTTGGTCGTTTTACGACTTTGACCTCCTTTACACAAGTTTGAAAATTTTTCGTTTGCTTGCCTAAACATCTCTTTTCTGGCATAGATTACATTGTTGGTCTTGTGAATGGTAAAGTTGATCTTTCATTAGTCTGAATGAGCTTCTCTTTCCATGTGTTCATCTACTTGAAGAGCTTACTATCTCAAAAAACATTTTCAATGAAATTTTTTATGTGAAATTTTTTTTTCGTTGTTTGATGAAAAAGTATGAAATTCTAGCTTGTTTCATTATTATGTTATGATAATTTGCATCATTGAAAGACTAGAATTGAATCGACATTTGAAAAAGGAAGAGAAATTGTTCACTTTTGAAAGGACTAATAGATAAGCGCTTATTAGGAAATTAGCAATTTAAATGTATTTTTCATTAGTTTATCTTTTGAAAAGGTAAGGTAGTGAAAGATCATTTTGTTTTTAGTTGCTTGATTGTTTGCATTAGATTGAGTAGTTTCTAGACTCTCTAGTGTGGGCATTTCATTGAATTGAAAGGGTCTTGTCTCATTTAATTGCATTTCAGGTTCTTCGAGTAGCATCGCTAAGACCTGAAGACTGAAACATAACTCAAGATCAACTTTAAAATGAACTCAATTTACGTAAGGTGCATTTGACATTAATGATCATATATAGAAGGTCTAGGCTAGAGATGTGTTCCGGCGTCTGTAAACCTAGCAGCTGTCATTAACTTCAGCATTAGACAACAGTATACATATTTGTGCTCCCTGTACCATCAAGTATATAATGGGAGAACCCACTAGGATATAATCCTTTTATCCTTAGGAAGTCGATTCGGCCACCTTGCAAACGTGATACACTAAACACATCATTCGAAGAGATTTCTTGCTCGTACTTCTTTCTTCACCATGAGTTATTATGCAGTTCATGGTTGCCTAGTAATCATATTTACCTAGATTATCCAGAGCAGTCATTAGATCTTTTTTACTCATTAAACTTAAAAGGTCATTCGAGCATGTATCATTTGGAACTCATTTCTAATTGAAAGCGATAGAGTCATCTTTATTTCTTTATTGACTCTTAAAAAATGAAAGAGAATCGGTCTTTTAAGCATCTTAATAATTGATTTCCCGTGATCCAAAGCACCCTGTTTGTCTTTTGAGACAAAATCGTGAGTTTCCTTAAAAGAACATTTTAAAGCCTTCAAGCTATTTGTTTCATTGACTAAGACAAGGTCATCATGGCTGAGCCATCTAGTTCACCGAATTCCTCTTCCTCTCCTCCATTTGAAAGATTGTCTAAGGAGTCATTTCCTGAGTTACTAAAGTCAATTGAGGACTAAGATGATGAACTTGTAGTTGTTCTGAGCATTGAACCCTTGTTGTCTCATCCACTGCTTACTTTCGATACTGGGTAATCTGTTGATCTTGGCCCAAAATCTCTAGACAATCCCATTCAAACTCCAGAGAACTCGTTGACCACTAACGGTCAGCTTGGACTAGTTAACTACCCTCCGAACCCTCAATTTGACCCTCTTGTGATATCACTACAATGTTCTTACAGTCCGTACAACCAGCAGGGTGTTCCTTTGGAACTATCCCCTCGTACTCATTCGACCATTCGTCATCGTTTGTTTTTAGACATGGAACCCGAAGGCGACGCTCGAGTCACGTCTTTGGACGAGTCCGAAGTTTCTACTCCACACACTGGTTAGGGGGAAGAATTGCAATTGCAGTTTCCTCCCGAGGGTTTCCCTTTTCAGAATGCATTGCCCCTAGTTTGCCACCCAAATATGTGTCTTTGGCACAGTTGGTTTCAGGAACACCAAGTGCCCCATCACTTTACCATAACCCTGTATGGGCGTCAAGAATAATGCCTACATCAAGTTCGTTCATTATGAACATGACTTACTAACAAGTTGTTACTTCAATCCTAGTGCAGCCCACCATTCCAAACACTCTTGTATCATCAATCCCAGTTACCCGTCAAACACAACTGAGAATTTCAGATATTGTGTCTATCAGTTCCTCTGTCTCACTAGTCAGTGGTCAGATTGTGCCACCACTTGGCGGGTAGAATCTGAATGTTTCTATGGTACTAGTTACCAGTAATGTGAATAGCTCATAAGCTCACATGCTTAGTATAAGCCAGCCTTCTTTTAGTATTATCTATAACACTGTTGATCCCACTAGATCAAGAAATGTCCAATACCAATAGGTTTAGAATCTTGCTAGTCTATATGGATTGAGTAATGTTCAATATTAGTAGCTCTATGGGGCTCAGGTCCAATATCAAAATCCTTACATTCCATATGGTTCTCAAGGATTGGTTAATCAACCTTACACTCTTGAATCTTGGTAGTACATCCATTCTGACTATGGCCATATTCAGTTCGGTAATACCTTGTGCACTGTTCAAGTACCCTTGAAACAACAAGGACAACCTCTGTAACCATAAGGCCAACCTTTGTTACCAAAAGGGAAACCTCTATTGTAGCAAGGGCTCTCTACGCAACAACAACGGCATATCATCCTACAACAAGGTCAACTGCAACAACCACAAGGTCAACTCTTGCAACACTTGTAGCAGGTTGTGCAATAGCAAACACAATATCCTTTGCACACTTCTTAACCCATGTCATCGCAGGGCCAACCTATGCAACCCCATGGAGAAATTTTGCAATCGCATGGTCAACACTTAAAACAAAAAAAGCAACCGGGGCAACAACAACCCTTATATACATATCAATAAGGTCAACCCTTACAGCGGCAGGGTCAAGGTCAAGTCCTATAGTAGCAAGCTCAAAATATTCATGTCCTAGGACAACAGGTTTAGAATCGTGTCAGTCAAGGGAATCAGGTACAAAATCCCTATGTCCAAGGGCAAC
Source organism: Pinus taeda (assembly GCA_000404065.3). Lineage (NCBI taxonomy): Eukaryota > Viridiplantae > Streptophyta > Pinopsida > Pinales > Pinaceae > Pinus > Pinus taeda. The sequence continues at coordinate 22,923 of APFE030840056.1, forward strand.
AAGTGTATCAACCTTATGCCCAAGGACTGCAGGTCTAGAATCTTCTTCTTCAAGGACAATAGGTTCATCAGCGATATGTTGAAGTACAACAGGTCGCATATCCATATGTCCAAGGTCAATAAGCTCAACAACCTTTTAACCAATATGTTTCCTATCAGCAACCAATGCCTAGACAATTTCATGGTACTCAAGGTCAAAATCCTCATTATGGTCAAGGTAATCCATAATGGGGGAAGCCTCAGATGCCATATGGACAAAATCCCCCACTGTGGGGCCGAAGTCCTTACCAAAATGGATGGGCTCCTCCTTATGGGCCCTCTTATTGACTTCGCATGCCTTTTAACACTCAATTACCTTTCTTGGCTACACTCGAGTTGCCAGTTGTATCGTGCCTTACGAATGATCTGATCCTTCGCTCGCCATACTAGCCTCCAGTTCCATCCAAGATACCTAGTGATTTCCCAAAGTTTGATGGGAAAGATGAAGAAGATCCTCAAGCACATGTGATGACATATCACCTCTGGTGCTTGTCGAACTCATATGTAGATGATTCCCTTCCTCTCTATCTTTTCCAACGAACTATCATGGTTGCTGCAGCTAAATGGTACATCGAGCTACCTCGAAGTACTTACCGTGACTTTAACTTTTTAGCCATGGCTTTCATCACGCATTTTCAGCTCCCAGTTCGTTATGAAACTGGCATCTATTTGCTCACATCACTTAAGCAAGATACTGTGATACACATCTCTAAGAACGTATATTACTAAAGCTAAAGCTCTATTATATTTATCTGAAGATACATTAATTCAAAAATTGTAAACAAGCTATTCATCAAAAAAATTCATCAAGTATTTTTCAAAAATTCATACTTCAAAATTTTGCGAATATTTTTGAAAAAATATTCATTAAGCAAAAAAAAATATTGATTAGCCATTAAAAAAAGGGGAAAAGGTCATCAAAATAGTTTTAAGAAAATAATTAATTTCAAATATTTGAGATGATTAGTTTATATTTTGCAAGAAACTATTTTTTCAAAACAATTCAGAAACAAGATAGTGTTTTATGAAAATTTTCAAGTTGCTCTTTACTAATCTCATCAAAATTTTGTATACTTTGAACAAAAAGAAACCATATATTATCCCTTCCTAAAAAAAGAAAATAAAAATCAACCAAAAAAAGACAAATATTTCTTTTAAATCACAATTGAAATGCTACGAATGTCTTGAAGACAATTAGAAAATGACATGGTCGATTGACTTGTTGGGTCCATGCTTGTGGAAATTCTGACTTTGATATTCTTCTTTTCCTCTATTACAGTTTTAGGTATAAAGTCATAAGAAAATAGGGTTGATTTTTTTCATTTGACTTGAAATACTAGGCTCTTTGTCGCTTCCCACTCGTGCACTTGTTTGTATCAATTTGTGGTATTTTATTAGTATTGATGTAGGGAGGGTAATGGTTTGACCCATGTTCTATTGTGGTGATTATAATGTTTATGAAACCTTCTCAGAAACTTTGTTAACATTCACTTATTTTTATTATTTATTCATTTTAGAAGGGTTCTTACTTCTACTCCTCGATATGATTATATGGTTTACATACTTTCTATTACTTTTGGGAACCAGGTGGGTTAGTTCTAGTAAATATGGGCCTTTTGTATGCAATTCAATTTATTTAGTTCTCACATAATTTAAAATATTTTATAGTCTAGTGGAACATATTTAATATTTCATGGTTTTTTACCAATTACCCGACTAATATCAAGTATTCAATTAACTAATCATCTCTATTACATTTTAATGTTAGTTTATTATTCCCCATCTATCATAAGATGTGACAACACTATTCTAACAAAAATATCCTATAACAATATTATTTATAAAGGTTCTCTGAAGGTTCTCCTTCATTCTAATGTATTCCTCCTTAGCAACTATGAATCAAGGCTTACAGTTTATAGTATTAAAAATAGTAATTGCATAAAACTATTTTACATAAACATATAGGTAAATCTCTTGTACTCTACTTTACTTTAACTTCACATACCAATTATCTACAAAAGCTAGATTTTCAAATATAGGCGATAGATTCTAAAGTTGTTATTGATAGCATAGGCATCTTGCCATTCCTTAGTTTAATTTCCTCAATCTCGATTACACAAATAACACTGTTATCTGATCAATAATTTTTGTTGATATTAGTTGTTAAATAAGCGTATACAATAATGCTCTTAAATAGAATTTAATTTGATAATTACCATGTATTTATACGTTCATATAATTATCAGATTTCACTACTTAGGCTTTCACATAAGATATATCAAGAACATAACATCTAATCTACTTTTCAACACTCAGATCTATTACTTATTGCACAAATATTTAATAATACCAATGCATAGTAAGGATTTACATCCTTTATACCTTGTAAATTTCTAATCTTTGAAAATCGTAGAAAAACAAAATCATTATAGCAATGATTTTTTCTAATCATAATACATTATTTGGAGATTATTCAAGAATTGAGCATATTACACCCAACCATGAATGACCTCTACTAGTTCCCCTTGAGCTAAGATATCCTTGTCTGGTATAATCAATAATATCCTCAATTCGTAGGTGGTTTCATTTTAAAACTTTCTTCCAATGTACGTTTAGTGGTGCCTTGCTTTAAGTTCAGTAGCCATCGTGGCTATGCCTTTTTATTTTGGTCTTCTTTTAAACAAAAAATATCATATTTTTCTTTAAAGCATGTATTTCTCTCCCTAAATGCTATTCCACCCCACTTAGCATTTGTCTCTAACTAAATGATTAACATAATATTTCTCTCCCATTACACTAATTTTATTTCTTTTTTATATTTTCTCCCAAGGAATTTTAGGAGACTTTTAAGGAAGGTCCATCATGTGGACTTGACCACAACAAATTTTTCCTAAGTTGGAAAGGAGTCTTCTAAGTAGAGTTCTCTTGTCCTGCATACTCCCAAGAAATATATATATTAACATAATTAAAATAAAATAATAATTTCATCATCACGTAAGTCTTCAACATGGCATCCATAGCCATTCAGTCCAAATATATTTCAATGTCTAAAAATAGTAATTGTTTAAAAGTAAAGGCAAAAAGGTATTATAATGCAAATATCCAGGAAATATCTGGAAAAAATCCCATGTGGCCAACAATAATACCATTGCAAAACAAGATAGCTAAACATAATGTAAAACCATTATTGAAACCTTAGGGTTCACACAAAAGAAGACAAAGCATAGGGCACATAAAAGAGAACTCTATAAAAAGAGAGATCGAGCCAAAATACGCAATAACTGAAGGACAAATAAACTGCATGATGAATACAAAAATAAGGAACTAAGGCCTGTAAACTTAAACCAAGAAATTTTGAGCAAGTTGCCTAAGAATCCCATAGCAAAAATTGTAAAAAAACTAGGCAATAAATACAAAGAAAATAGGGAAAGCATGCGAGGAAAATGACCACAACAACTTCCCTAAGAGGAGACATTATAATCAAAGATAGAGGGCTCCAGCAGTTGTTGCATTAATTAGGTGGCGACACATCTAAGAAAGATCCCATGAAACGTTAAAGCCATAACCAAAACAACATTGGAAGCAAAGAGAACCCCACGAAAAGGGCCACAACGAAACTTGAGCAGGGATAATAGACCACAACATGGAATGCATGCCTCATAAAAACAACCTTGGTCTCTTAGCATAGGAACAAAATCCAAGCCACTTGGAAGGATGGAAGTACAAAATAGAGGCTCAAACCATCTAGAGTTTCAACCAACATATTTTTAGTAGCGCCTTGCTTTAAGGTCGGTAGCCATTGTGGTTGTGCCTTTTTATTTTGGTCTTTTTTTAAACAAAAAAATATTATATATTTCTTTAAAGCATTTATTTCTCTCCCTAAATGCTTTATTCCACCCCACTTAGCATTTATCTCTACCTAAATGATTAACATAATATTTCTCTCCCATTACACTAATTTTATTTCCTTTTAACTATTTTCTCCCGGGGAATTTTAGGAGACTTTTAAGGAAGGTCCATCATGTCGACTTCACCAAAACAAATTTTTCCTCAGTTGGAAAGGAGTCTTCTAGGTTGACTTCTCTTGTCTCGAATACTCCCAACAAATATATATATATTAACATAATTAAAATAAAATAATAATTTCATCAGCATGTAAGTCTTCAACATGGCTTCCATAGCTATTCAGTCTAAATATATTTAAATGTCTAAAAATGGCAATTGTTTAAAAGTAAAGGGACATGGGTATTATAATGAAAATAGCAAAGAAAAAGCTGGAAAAAATCCCATATGGATAGCAAGAAGACCATTGAAGAAGGAGATAGCTCAACATATCATAAAACAATTATTCAAACCTTAGGGTTCTCACAAAAAAGATAAAGCCTAGGGCACATAAAAGTGATCCAAATCGGATCCACAAAAGACTGTCAAGAGCGTTGACTGTATCGATTTGAACAAATCCCTGAAAATTCCAAAAAGCCGATCAAAAAACACCTTGAACAAGCGGCCATGGCAGCCGAAGTGGATGACGAGGACCTCAGTCAAAGTGCACTGACCGAGGCCCATGGAGACTATGTAGGCAGCCAAAACAGCCCCTGCGAGCCTTGGATCGCAAAAAGGAGGCGATTTTGATGCGCGATTAGCACTAATCGCACATCGCTAGGTGAACAGGGCTAAAATGGAAGAGCCTCAAGCACTCGGTCATGTTGGGAGTTAGAGAACCACAAGCAGAAAAGACAAAGGCAGGACTCGCGCTCTAGAAAACCGGTCGCATTAATCGAGGTGCCCTTTAAAGATAAGAGGTTTTGGAGGAGAGCGGAGTGATCCCAGTCAGCGATCGATGCGTGGCAGTGGAAGCGAGAGAAAATACGTCGTGATCATGTGCTAATGGTTGAGTAAGTCAACTGCGCTCGACGTGCGTATGACATTTGATCTGGAGGAGCCCAGGTCGAACGACTGAGATTGTGCCCGATAAAAAGAAGCGGAATTGACAGGGAAATAAGTTCTGATTTAAAAGCATTCAGAATCCGTTTGAATGCCATGGTGGAGAAAGAACGTATCCATGACATAACCAAAGAAACGAGCCGACGAAGCATGATAGCAGGAGTTATATGGGGACATGTGGCACTTCCTGAGTGTTCATGCTAACGCCAAATAGGGAACTCCAAGCACAACTACAGAAGGTGAATCGACACAGGCAGGAGAGGAACCGAACAAGCATATGGATCGAATGGTTAAAGCCATGAACAGAGATAGTCGAATTCGTAGGAGGATTTTGAGAATAATCCAAGCAGCTAGAGAGATAGTGAACAGTAAACCCTGAGAGGAGGACTAAACACAGAGAACAGTAAAGCCAAGCAGAGGAGACAGAGGGCCGAGCTGACCATAGGCAGCATCAAGCACTGGAGAACTTGAAGATTC
>APFE030840061.1:0-33061 GCA_000404065.3 Pinus taeda
GAGAGAGGTCTTTTTCTATGTAATTTGGCGTAAGGTTGAGACTCTATTATTGTTTATTGTGAATAAACCATTGTTGCGTGCATAATGATATAAACAACTCGTGGAGGCATTTTAATGCTTGATTCTCTTTGATTCGGTGGATATTGATGTTGTTCTTGTGCTTTTCATGCTTTTTAGTGGAGATATTGTGTTAAGGAATCAGTTAGCGAGTGCAGTCCATTGTTCTTGCTTCGTAGGCAGAAAACCCAAAATACACTAAGTATTGGGTGTAAAATGCACTTGGAGCAAGAATCCGGACTTCAAATACTTTAGACAGAGGTTTTGAATGATATTGAGTCCATAGAACCCAAATCTCATCACCCCTGTGTAATTACTTCTTGTATCACCAAAAGCCATCTACAAAGAGAATCAAGCTAAAACGCTTATTTAGAAAGGCCGACTTGAAATTTTATGCTCGGAAGTTTTGGGTCTTATCAGGTCCAGCATATCTATCACATTGCGCAGTTGTATCGGTGCATGACCAAAGCTTGTCCCCAACCCCTTTCTGATTGCAATTGCCGACATAAATTGCATCGACACATTGGAGTAGAAGTTATATATTGTAAAGTGGACATATTACCATCGCCGATGGTGATCAGCAATATCGCATTAGAGCTTTGCCAAACAATAGCGCCGCTAGTTGTGGCCATTGGAACATTGATCGTCGATATTGCAATTGAATCTAAGTCGTTCGATCGGTCAGATCTGGATTTGCAGCAATAGCCCATATAACTATGTAAAATGCGGAAAAGCTTGGTTTTAGCCTTTTTCAAAGGCTTTTGGATTCCAATAGGGAAAAGGGCTTATAGTTTGTAAAAAGGGGCAATTGTTGGGTTTTATAGATCCATTAGTGGTTTTATATTAAAACCATTATTTCCGTTGCACCAATGGCTCACCCCCATAACATTATTTCTCTCCAGTCGAGAATGCGTTGAGGCTCTCCCATGAATTGTCCATCTTGTTTGACTTGTTACTGGACCATACTTACAATTAGTTATGCGATTAAAAAACAAATCATTCTTTTAGAAAAACAAACATGGATTTTTTTTTTTACCTATATGTTCTACCAATATATAACATGTCTAGGGTCATATACATATATAATCAATAATGAGACATGAAACATATTATGTACTCTTATATGATTAGGTAGAGCTAACAAATATGCCACCGATTTTATTATTTCTAATATTTGGAAACGACCACAAAATATGGGTGAAAGTTTTGAGTAACCACCCCATCTTAAAGTGATCTTTTTCAATTTAACTCATACATAAACATGATCACCAATATTAAATTATAGTTAAGTTCTTTTATTGTCTGCATAAGCCTTTTTCCTATCTTGGGCACCTTTCAAGCTTTTTTAGCTTTTATTCACAATGTTCTCCATTTCCGCTAACATATTTGGCCCCAACATTATTCTGTCTTTTGAGATATTCTAGTTAGAGGGTGTGTTACACCTTCTGCCATATAATACCTCAAACATTCTCATCTTTAAAGACTCGTGATAGTTATTATTATAGGTGAATTCAACCAAGTATTGACACTCTTCCAACTTGGTGGGTTGCTGCATACCATACATTCTTAACATATCTTCCAATACATCATTGGATTGCTCCATCTATCCATCTGTTTGTGGATGATATGCAACAATAAAATGTACTTGTGTTCTTAGTCCAATAAAGAGAGCCTTCAAGAATGCATAATAAATTTTATATCTCTATCTAATATAAGTACACTGGGTAGGTCATGCAGTTCGAATAGCTCCATCATAAAAATATCAACAATTTGGATAGTCTTGTAGGTAGATTATATAGGAATGATGTGAGTTGTTTTACTCATACTTTTGACTATCACCATGATTGAAAAATTGTGTCTTCTAGATTTGGGTAGCCCTATTGTGAATTCAAGTGTTATGACTTCCTATTTCCACTCTGTAATGGGTAGTGGGTGGAGAAAACCAGCGGGATGTTGTTGTTTAGCTTTAACTTGCTGACACTCTAAACATTTTTGCTAAGTATTCAATAATATCCCTTCTCATACCAAGACAAAAATAATCCTTTTAATTGATGATTTTTATTTTGATAACTAGGGTGAGCAACAGAAGAGCTTTTATGGAATTCATCCAAAATCAGTTGTATAACTAATACCTGGTTGGGGATATATATTCTTCCCCTAAAAGTTAATAGATGATCACCATTAATATTATATTCATAATGATTTTTATAGTTGCTAGTATGTTGGGTTTGTTTCCATAAGAACTGATATTCTGGGTCCTTTTGGGAAACCTCTTTGATCTATTTTGTCAAATTAAATTCTATTTGATTGAAGTGGAATTCCTACACACAATGCACTCTCCTACTTAATGCATTTCTAATCGATTCTATTTTCCTTTTAAATGCTTAGTGTCAAATTCGAACTCACTAAGGAATGCATTCCACCTTTCTTGGAGGGAATTCACATTAATTTGTTTGAAATAACTTGTTAAGTTGAGATGGCCCATCATTAGTAAGAACTTCTTGTCCAACAAATAATGCCTCCAAACTTTCAATGCATGTACCACGACATCTAATTCTAGATCATAAGAGAAATATGTTTTCCCATTTTCCTTCACCTCTCGACATTCATATGCTATCACTTTCCCCTCATGGGTTAGCACTCCGCCTATCCCTTCTTGGAAGCCATCAATGTAGACCAAAAATTCTTTGTTTGGGTCAACTCTCTTTAATACTAGGGCATTGGTTAATAATTGCTTTTGTTGTTCAAAACTTTTGTGGAAATCAGTTCTCCATTTAAAATCCCACCCTTCTTTTGCAGGGATGTAACAGGGTAAGAAACCCAAGAAAACCATTCAATAAAGCAATAGTAATATCCTGCAAGACCCATGAAGGTTCGTATGTGATCTAGGTCTAGGTGTGACAAAGGACCCTTCCAAGACCTTTTATTTTCGTGATATATTAAATTGCATTTTTAAAAGAACATAAATTAATACATTTGTATGCTGTAAAGAAGAGGAACATGACAATCATTAGCACATGAAAACATAAGCCTTTGATAATCGAGTTCGTCTAGGAGGGACTACGTCTCCGGGCCTTGGTGTCAAGATGGTGTAGGTTTCTGCATTAAGCGCTGTCAAAAGTGATGATGTACATAAGAGGTGACGTCGCTATCATACAAGGAAAATTCCCTCACGTAGGAGTGGCTCCAAGAGATGTTCCACTACAGGAACTCTCAGTAAGAAAGGACTCCTATCAGTATGATACGAACTCATGCATGATAATGAACATCCTACCAACATGGCATCAAAGGGATCTCAATGCAAACATGCATGGTGACTCATGAGTATACCATCAACATACAATAAAGGGATCTCAAACAAAACATGACGAATCATGATAACAAGTACATCTCACAAATGATTCTACATCACATAAATTAGGAATCATGAAAACAAGTAAGAAACAAGATCCCACATCAAACATCAAATATGGATTTGTATAGCACAATGTATATCAAAAGAAGTACATGAACATACTACATATACCTCACATCCAGGGGCCATCTGAAGAAAATGATGTGAAACTACTGAAGCTGGTCGCACCATCAATCTCACGGTGTCGAGTCTCTTGGAAATGGTTGATCGCACATTAACGATGACACCTGCACTCCACTTAGAAAAGTGGCCGAAAAATGAAATGAGAAAAAAATCTGAACACACCATCAGATTTATGGCATCAAATAGTGAAAAATTGAGTGTCCAATTTCTGAATTCTGAGAGTGAAAATCTAGGGCTCAACAAATCTTTTAGATTCCCCCTATTTTCCTCAAAGATTCCCTCCTCTGGGTCCTCTGTAAATTTTCTGCTTAGATCAGGAAAATGACTGCACCATCGAGTTTGTGTCACTGAGAGATGTAAAATCGACATAAAGTTTTTCCAATTTAGACACTGCAAAAATTTCACCCTCTTGGAAATTTTGCTCAATCATGATTCCACCTACAATAAATTGATTTTAAAAAAATAACCTGTCTCGATTTCTGTGTCCACTCCTAGTTCCTCCATGCTACTAGGCGCTCTATGCAAATAAAATTTTATATAATTTTTCAGGAAGAGTTACCAATAAATCTATTTGGGTGGATTGGTAAAGGAACCGAAATAGGTGGATGAGTTTGGGTGGTCAAACCCCGCCCCCTTCATGTTTTAACATTTTTTGTTTTAACAAAACTTTGCATGTATTTAAATTGGGGGTTAGTTCGGCATTGGGAAGCTCGCCCCATACGTCCTGCAATTCAAAATGGTGCATTTAAATGTTTTGGGGATGCATTTATTTGAGGGGCGTTGTTGGTACTATTTGATGAGTCAACATCGGGGAGTCTGTGAGGGTGCCTGAGAGGCGGGCCGGCCACACCGGCCGGGCGGGTTCGAGCCCCGCCACCCACGGCTTATGGTAAGTGTCATGTTGGCATTTTGGAGGTGTTGTTCGGGTCCACCGGAGGTGGCCTGCGCCCACACCATATTAATATTAATATGGTTATAAGAGTTTGGAAGGTGGAGGGCTAGGCGGGTTAATGGCTGTCGAGCCATTTAAATATATATTTTTTGTTATGTTTTAGTTTGGGTGCGATGGCGGTGGCGGGGTTCATGGCCCGCCACCAATTTTTTGTATATTTTTTGATTTGAAAAAAATAAATAGTCATTTATAAATTTTATAAAAATAAGGGATATTGGGAATTTTAATGAGGCCGCAATTTCGCTCGTCTTCGGGAGCCATATTCCATGCTTAGGACTCAATCAATTTGTAGGACACTTAAACCTGGCCCACAACCCAACTATGACCAGAAATTTGACTGGCTTGTTCACCGTCATATGAGCTCGGTTTGGCAAACTGTTCGCACCACCACGATCAAGATGACGAGATATACGCTCTAGTCCTAGTTCGAAAGCATTCTGATCACTTTGGTTTTTGATATTTCATAAGCCCTCTTTGTGCTATGTGTGTCTCTAGAGCCACCTAGTTCAATCCTCCCCACTGAGGAGCTTTTGGCCATCCAAAAGCATGAAAAATAATCTGCAACTTTTATGTACCTTGTCTCCATCACAAGCATCCTGAAAGCTCTCACTTCCCTCTCCTTCATCTTCGAAGCCTTAAGTGATGAGCTGACACCTCAAACCTCTGCAACCTGTAGTACATTGTTTTGAAAATTACATGCTTGACTTTCATGACCAAATAATGACCTAAGCATCCCACACTTGCCACGAGCTTATAGCACATACTCAGTGGTCAAGTTTACATCAAGATGGATGCAATATCCCAGCTACAAAAACAAGGCCAACATATCATTGTTGCTTTAATAAGTGATGGAAAACACATCATCCCTGCAACACATGATTTACAAAAGTAAGGCAAAGTACTATTGTTTCTTTGACACTTGATAGAAACACAACATCACTTTCATAGTTATCATGAAACTCAAAATAATACCAGACATCATTGTTGCTGAACAAGTGATGGAAAACACATCATCACTTTTACATCTTAAAATGCAACAAATGATTTACAAAAGCATGACAGTGACAAGCTAACATATCTAGAAACCATTTTTCACTTATCATGGTGAATGGGTCGCCTCCTTGTGGTACATTCGATGGTCTAACAACTTCTTCACTTGGTTCATGCACCGACACTTTGTCTTTAAGGCACTACTCTAGATGGAGCCTCCAACAAGTGGCTCTTTGATGGCCGCTTCTATCGTAATGACTGCAGTAGGTATTCTTCCTCCATATCTGTTTAACATGTTTCTTTACTTGTTCTTGAGAGGGTCTTTCATGCCTCATCATTTTGTGTGCTACCATTATTTTCCAACACTTAGAAAATGTATGGTTATGTAATCCACAAAAGGTACATGTTTTTCGATGCCATGTTTTACATTCATCATTAAAAACATGATTATAATTGAAATGAGCATACGAATGTCAAAAGTGGTTATACCTTTCCCTTTCGTCTCTGGTGTAAGTATGGCAATGAGAGCTTGCCTTAGCTATTTCCCTACCATGGGATGATGGGGATGTGTTCCCATCATTCTCTTTCCTTGATGATTTCAATGAGGAGCATTCTCCTTTGGTATATCTCGAGCCTATAAATTGAGGTCTCTGCACAACCTCCAATGGTTGAGTTATAACATGGTTATTAACACCAAGTTGTTTTTCCTCCTTGTTCCTCGTCCTAGTAAGGAGCTTCATCTTTGTTCCTATAATTGGTATCTCCACATCTCCAACAAAAATCATACTCTGTGATGAGGAAACCTAAACTAAATCAACATCTTTTACCTTCTCTATCAATTTGGAAAGTACAGATGAAGGCTTCTCATCATCTGTTGTTGTTGGTTCACTAGCTTCCTTTCTGACATACCCAAGTCCTGTCTGACGGAGTAATTCTTCTACTTTGATGGGATTGAAAATGCCTTGGCAATTAACACCCAAGCCTTCTCATTCATACCCCATTTTCCTCAAAAATTTGTAGCCAATTGCTGTGGTACGATAAAAACAGTGAAATCATCATCAGGAAACATACATGAATATGGAGAACTACTTTTTACCTCACATGGGTGATGCTACAGCTTTCCCAAGGCCTCGTCCTTATCTTGCAACTATCATAGAAAACTTTTTTTTTCCTCTTTCTCTTCATGTAGAAGCATCTTCAATTTAACATTCTTTGTTTGAAGATTATGCTTCTTGTGCATCAGTTCTTCCAGGGCCTCTTCCGTGGCTTGCAACTAAATCTACAATCGCCCCTTTTCCTCTGTCTCTTTCTGTAGAGTTTCATAGATTATTTCCACCCTTTGGGAAATTTTGAGCATGGTCGCGTACATCGCTTTTTCTTCCTCTGTCGCTGCACATTCCATTGTTCACGATGGCAATTCACATCCATGCAGAGACCGCTATGATACCTCTTGATCCATGTCCAGGTGTGACAAAGGACCCTTCCAAGACCTTTTACTTTCGTGATGTTTTAAATTTCATTTTTAAAAGAACATAAATGAATACATTTGCATGATGTAAAGAAAAGGAACATGACAATCATCACCACATGAAAACATAAGCCGTTGATAATGGAGTTCGTCCAGGAGGGACTACGTCTTCGGGCCCCGGTGTCAATATGGTGTAGGCCACTGCATTAAGCGCTGTCAAAAGTGATGGTGTACATAAGAGGTGACGTCTCATAAAAGGAAAATTCCCTCACGGAGGAGTGGCTCCAAGAGATGTTCCACTACATGAACTGTTAGTCAAAAAGGACTCATATTAGTATGATACAAACTCATGCATGATGATAATGAACATCTCGCCAAGATGGCATAAAAGGGATCTCAATGCAAACATGCATGGTGACTCATGAATATATCATCAACATACAATAAAGGGATCTCAAACAAAACATGATAACAAGTACATCTCACAAATGATTACGCATCACATCAAGCAGGAATCATGAAAACAAGAAAGAAACAAGATCCCACATCAAACATCAAATAGGGATATGTGTAGCACAATGCATAGCAAAAGAAGTACATTAACATATTGCATATACCTCACATCTAGGGGCCATCTGAATAAAATGATGTCATACTATTGAAGCTAGTCGCACCATCAATATTGCGGCATCGAGTCTCATGGAAATGGCTGCTCGCACATGAATGCTGACACCTGCACTCCACTTAGAGAAGTGGCTGAAAAATGAAATGAGCAAATGGAAAATCTGAACACACCATGATATTAGTGGCATCGAATAGTGCAAAATTGACTATCAAATTTATGAATTCTGCGAAAGTGAAAATTTGGAGCTGAAGGAATCTTTTATATTCCCCTTAGATTCTTCAAAGATTCCATCTGTCGGGTCCTCTGCAAATCTGCTGCTCAGATTAGGAAACTAACTACGCCATTGGGTTCATGTCACCGAGAGGTGTAATATCGACATAAATTTTGTCCAATTTGGACATTGCAAAAATTTCTCCCTCTTGGAGATTTTTCTCAATCATGATTCTGCCTGCAATAAATTAATTAAAAAAAATATCCCATCTCAATTACCATGCCTGCTCCTAGTTCCTCCATGCTGCTGGGTGCACTGTGCAAATAAAGTTTATATAATTTTTTGAACGGAGTTACCAACAAATATGTTTGTGCAGATTGGTAAAGGAACCGAAATAGGTGGAGGAGGTCAGGTGGTTAAACCCTACCCCCTCCATGTTTTAACATTTTTTTTAACAGAAATCTGCATGTATTTAAATGGAGGGTCAGGTCCGCATTGGGTGGGCCACCCCATAGCTCTTGCAATTAAAAATGGTGCATTTAAATTTTTTGGGGGCGTATTTATTTGAGGGGCGTTGTTGGTATCGTTTGGTGAGTCAAAGTGGGGGAGTGTGTGAGGGTGCCTAGGAGGCTGGCCAACCACACCGGCTGGGCAGCTTTGAGCCCCGCCACCCTCGGCTTATGGTAAGTTTCATGTTGGTGTTTTGGGGGTGTGGTTCGAGTCCACCGGAGGTGGCCTGTGCCCACCCCATATTAATATGGTTACGGGAGTTTGGAAGGTGGAGGGCTCAGCGGGGTAATGGCTGTCGAGCCATTTAAATATTTTTTTTTTGTTATGTTTTAGTTTGGGTGCGATGGCAGTGGTGGGGTTCATGGCCCGAAACCAATTTTTTTATATATTTTTTTATTTGAAAAAAATAAATAGTCTTGGGCATTTTAATGAGGTCATAATTTCACCCATCTTCGGGAGCCAGATTCCATGCTCGGGACTCGGTCAATTTGTAGGCAACTTAAACCTAGTACACAACCTAACTTTGATCAGAACTTTGACTGGCTCATTCTCCCTCATACAAGATCAGATTGACGAACCATTCACACCAACGCGGTCAGGACGATGAGATCTACGCTCTAGTCTCGGTTCGAAAGCATTATGATCACTTTTGTTTTCAAGCTTTCATAAGCCCTCTTTGTCATGTGTGTGTCTCTGGAGCCACCTGGATCAATATGTCTATGACATTCTTAGGTACATGCCACTACATAATAGTTCTAATTTCCTTAGGGTCAACCACTATACCTTTGGCTGAAATTACATGTCCTAGATATTGGATCTGATTCTTGTAAAAATTACACTTACTAAATAAAGCATACAACTGATGTTCCTACATAACTTGAAACATTGTCTAAAAATTTTCTTTGTCTTCTTCTAAATTTTTAGAATAGACCAGAATATCATCTACGAATATTAAGAAACAATTGTCCAAATATGGGTAGAAGACACTGTGCATTAATCTCATGAACATTGCTAGTGTGTTGGTTAGTCTAGAAGGTAGGACAACAAACTCGTAATGTTTATATCGGGTTCTAGATGTTGTCTTATAATTGTCTTCTTTCTTTACTCTAATTTGATGAAAACCTGATTGTAGTTCAATCTTAGAAACAAATGTGGCACCTTTAACTTGATCGAACATATCGTCAATTCAAAAAGCTGATATTTTCTCTTGATAGTTAATTTATTTAGCTTCCTATAGTCGATGTAGAGCCTTAGGGTGCCATGCTTTTTCCTTACAAATAACATCGTGGTGCCATAAGGTGATACACTTGGGCGGATATACCCTTTGTCTAGCAGTTCTTGTAACTACATTTTGAGCTTTGTTAGCTTTGGTATACTCATTCGGTATGGAGCCTTAGAAACTTAAACTGCTCTAGGGATCAACTCTATGGTGAAGTCAATATCATGTTTTGGGGGTATTCCTAGTATATTCTCAGGAAAGACATCCGCAAAATCCTCGATTATAGGCATGTTTTCCAAGATAGAAGACTTTTCCTTGGTATTATAATATCCAACCAATTAAACATATACCAGACAACCTTTCCTCACACATTTTTCTAACTGGGAGGTTGTGTTGGGGCGTAGTTTTACTGGTTTTTTAATTCCTTGAATTTCTTTCCTAGATCCATCTTCAATAATGTAACTAATAGATTTTTCTTTACAATTTACTAAATACCGGTGTCCTTCCAACCAATCCGTTCCAATCAACATATCATAAGATCCTAGTGGAAATATATTTAGATTAAATTTAATTTTATGCTTTCCTATCTCAACCAAGCAATCTCGCACTTTTGTTGTTACACTTCTTTTGGCCCCAGTAGCCAGTTTTACCATCCAGGGGTTCTTTAATTTATGGGTTTTTAAATGGAATTTTTTTACTATCTTGGGGATGACATAACTTAAAATTTCCCGAGGATATACTAAAACAAAATAATTTTGGTTAAATAACTTACCTTCTAGTTCTGTCACAGATAGATGGTAATCGACCTGATGATCTTCTAGGGCAGCATTAATTTTGGGTAGACTCCTTGCTAATTGATCGACCATAGAAGCTTCTTTCAATTTGGCAGTTGGTTCTATTCTGGTACGATAGGGGCAGTTTTTGTAATAGTGTGTTCCCCATAACCCTAATATTGTAAAGGGGGTTTCCAAGTGTGTCCAGATTATGGTTTTCTTGATGCTTCAGTGTGTGTTGGGACAGGAAAAGGTATGATTTCTCTTTGTAAAATGCTTCATTTACCATTCATCCTTATACGATTTTCTTCGTTTATATATTAAAATGAAGAAAATATCGGCTAAAGTTGGATGAAAGCGTTTGGTGATAGAATAGGAAAATCTAGTACAAGAAACTGATTTTTTTTTATCTTTGAGTGTAAAGATGCAGACTGGGCAAAAGTCATTCAGTTGACAAAACCACATGAGGCAATAAAAGGGAAAAGTTATAGTGTCTTAGGCAGACAAGGAAGTGGGAGATTAGGTCAAACAATGCTATTTTATCACATGATCAGATTATGTATTGCGAAATTCTCAGGATCCCTTGATCTTGAGGATTCGCTTTTATCCAGTTACTCTTTTATGTTATATATAGGGCCTAAAGGCAATTAGATACAGTTTAGACTCTGATAATCTGTAGTTATTCTTTTTGAAAACATATACGTTGTTATATCGGTGACTCTGTAAGCTATTACTTGCAATTAATGAAAGGAGGTTGTGTTTGATACATCTTCATATTCTGAGTTCTTATTAAGCAAAGGCTTTTGGCGACTCTGGGCCCAGTCACAAGTAGTTATACTACTCCCTTGTTTTATAGTTTTTTATATTTAGTATTTGCTATTGATTTAATGTTTAGTCATTGGTTACTTCATTTATCATAAAGGTTTGTGATATTGATTCATACTGTTGTTCAATTAGATTTAGAGTGAATCCGTGTGACATACTTTAGTAGCGCTTTGATTGGAATGAGTGAATTATTGTTAATAACAGATTGTTGTTCATTTGAATAGATGTTATCATAGATCTTCGAGATAAGACTGATTAACTTCTACAGATTGTGATATAGATCCTTTGCTGTTTAGAAATCCTTTATCGCCATTTGTTGTTCAATTGTTGTTCATTGTTCAAGTATCTATTGCTGTTCAATTACCGATCACTGTTCAATTACGGTTGTTGTTCAATTGGGAATTGATAAATTGATTTGGGTTGTTATAGATTAACAATGTTTTTCAATAGTTATAGTTTCTTTACTTGATTTAGTATGATTAGCCTTTAGATTATTTGGACAATTCCAAGTGTAATTCTTATTTGCATTCAGTTTCAACTGATTTCAGAACAAGTTGCATAGAATTGTAGAGTGTGTTAAGAGTATTCCTTCCATAGATAGTTCTTTCCAGAATTGTGTGAATTGAATTGAAGAATTAGACATTAGTAACTGCAATGATTCATCATTAGATAACCTCTAGATTCACTACATATATTGTGCTGGAACTCTTGAGATAAAAAGACTTAACTCGGGTTGACAACTAATGTAGGGATTAAGATTACCTGTAAAAAGACATCTTAGTGAGCCAACATTTTGGCATTGTCGCCGGGGAGAGTGTTTCAAGTGATTGTTTTTATTTTTGTTGTGGAATAATTGGGTTTTAAAAATGGAAGGTAAGAACCTGCATACCTAGCAAGTAAAGTTCTTACTTACCTGCCTGCTTTACAGCAAAACCTTAGAGGTTAAATAGGGATTTGTTTTTATGAATGACTAGAAATTGAAAAATAACAAAAGAGTAGAATCCTCCACCAAAACCCACAAAACCCAAAGGATCGGTGAACCTTGGGAGAATGACCTTTATAGAAGAAATTGTAAGAAGAGCGGAGTCTTAAGCATCAGTGGAATTTCAAGCTATACTTGTAAAAATTTCTACTGTTATCCCTCCAGAAGCAGGCTCACCATCTGCAGCTTATGCTGAGATTCAAAGCCAAGTAGGAGGATCAGAATAGAGTCTTTAGGCTACAATAAGTTTACGCTCTGATCCTCTACAGGAGGGAAAATCTTGTAATTTAAGAGAAGGAAAAGGAGAAAGTAGTGGAGCTATTAAAGCAGAACCAAAACTTTCTGAACAAGGATCTCCTGAGATCCTAGACCTACGTAGCATTGTAAAGCCAACTCTGGTTGTTAAATCTCTGCTTATAACTCTAGAAGCACCCCTTGAAATCCCCGAAGATTATTGGAACATATTTGATAAAATGGAAGGTCAGCCACCCTAAGATCAAACCTCGACATTAGAGTACCCCATAGTCAACCAGGTGGCCAATGCTGCTATGAAGGCTATTCCTCTGCAGAGAATCCCAACCTTCCATGGGATGATCATAGAGGATCTTGATGCTTTCTTGTTTGAGTTTGATGTCCTCTGTAGAGGGTACGACTATACCATCGACCCCCAAAAGCTAAAATTATTACCTTCCACTTTGAAAGGGGCAGATCTAAGATGGTTTATGGGTCTAGGTGGGAAAACCATCAAGTCTTGGGACAAAATGAAAACCTCCTTCCTCAAAAGATACAAGGACTTTTGTAAAACTAGGGAATTGAAAGATAAGATTTTCAATATGACTGAGAAAGATAATGAAACACTAGAAGAATATATAGAACAATTTAATTATAATTTGTAGAGGTCTCCATACACTGCCCTATGAAAAGAAGTCCTAAGAGCTATATTAATTAAAGGAATGAAAGAGAAATGTGTAGAATCTCTAAACTTAATGGGAAAAGGAGATATTTCTCATGAAGATTATAATTAAATTGTTCGTTTGTGTATTAGGTGTTCACAGGGAAGCACACGCATGGGATCAGCGAGCCGAGATCCCATGAGTAGAGGAAGCAAATCACATAGTGGAGGTGTAACACAGATGGATATTGGTAACATCTTGGAATATTTTAATATGGACATCCTAGGCACTCTTACAACACAGCTGGATGTCCTATAGGCTAAACAAAAATAGGCTTTAGCAAAACAAAATTTGGCCATCTTCTGCCCACATTGTCGAAAGAAGCACAACCAACAAGAATGCCCATTAGACATGGTTCATATGTGCACCATCTTTACTAAAGATAACGATACTGAACAAGGTCCATCATTACCCGGGCTAAAAGCAATATTCAAAGAAGCAAAGGAAGAAATAGAACCAGTGTCTGATGAACCAATGTCAACAATGGCAAGCTAAACCTATAGGTATGTCACAAGACACACTCCAATTCTTTCCTTCCTTGTAGTTTAATCAATAGTAGATCCTTGGGGAAGCCTAGCAAGGCTAATCACCCTATCCAAATTGTCAGAGCCTACCATTCCCTATGAAATCCTGTCTAATACAATCTTTTCCATCAAATGGCTAGTCGAATTCTCCTTTTACTCTTGTTTGGCAAGGCAATCCCTATCAATCCTAGTGGCTAGTGTCCAGCGCTCAAAATCCAAATTGGTCTACAAATTGGCAGCGACCTCTGGGGATATCTAATGTACTTAACGAGACAAGCCCTTAGCCTCAACCCGCATTGTCAGCTTCTTATACATTACAACAGAATTCTCAACCTCTTCTGCAGCCATAGTTACTAGCTCAGCTGAACCCGAATCCTAATAACAGTCCAGTCCAGTTGGTACAGATTATTGAAAACCCAGAGTATGATATTGAGCAGAAAGAAGGTAATGAGCTTAGATTGAGGTCAGGACGTGTCATCACCCCTGAGGAAAACAGGGACCAACCTTCAATTGAAAATATAATCCACTTGTACATATTGCATCGCCTGTAAATAATAATGAACCAAAGAAAGGGGAAGAAACAGATCAACATGATGACCCTAAAAAAATTATAGTCACTTCTCCTCTCTTCCCCAAAAGACTAACTATATCTAAACCAATCATCTACCTTGATTTCGATCTTGTAGGGGAACTAAAAAATTCGTGTATTAAGATCCCTCTCCTCCAGGACATTCAAGGCATTCCCATCTATGACAAAACAATCAAAGAATTGTGTGTAAGGAAGCTTGTGAGGAAGGTAAAAACCTCACCCATAGTAACAATTCAGATATATGGCCACTCTTTTCCAAATACACTAATTGATCTAAGATCTGCCATTAACATATTAACAATAGAAACTTGTCAAGCACTTGGTATTACAACCCTGGAACTGACCACCAGTTTATTAGAACTTGCTGACTGATCGATGGTAAGACCAGAAGGGACTTTACAAGACATCACAGTTTTAGTTGACTCATGAGAATATCCAGTAGATTTCCTGGTTATAAACCCAAGGAGTAGGTTGGATGGGCATCCTTTGATTCTGGGTCGACCTTGGCTAGCGACAACTGATGCATATATTGGTTTCCGAGAAGGCAGCATGACTATTACAAAGGGGGATGTTGTAAAACATCTGGTGTTATATCCTCTTGCCAGGACAAGTTTTCCTAATGTAAAAATATGTAAGCAGCCACCAGCGTACTTAGAAGATAACATCCCTTCACGACTCACAATAGTGGAGGCATTGGAATTTAAAGATTAAACTGAAGAGGACGTTATGAACAATTTTATAAATTGGCTAGCTAATGTGAGTAATTTATAGTATTAGATGCTAAAAGCAATCCTTGATAACAAAGCCATGGAAGATCCCCTAAAGGATGTAGATGACCAACATATTCATACGACTGTTGTTCATAACAATAAACCAATTGAGATCGAGCGAGGACAAGTTTTGAATATTAATCATAATCTGGATAACTAACAACAACAAAAGCTTATCTAGGTATTACAAAAAAATAAAGGGGCTTTTGCCTGGGATTATCCTGATATGAAATGGATAGACCCACAACTATGTACACACCACATTTAGACAGAGAAGGATGCTCGACCCATCTGGTAGCCTCAAGGATATCGTGAAAGAGGAATTGTAGAAGTTGTTGGATGTAAATTTTATTTATCCTATCTCAGAGAGTAAATGGGTCTCTCCATTGGTGGTCATCCCTAAGAAAAATGGGAACTGGCGTATTTGTGTAGACTATCGGGAGCTGAACAAGACAACACAGAAAGATCACTTCCCCCTCCCATTCATTGATTAGGTCCTCGATACGTTGGAAAGGAAGCAATTCTTCTCCTTTTTAAACGAATTTAGCATTACAATCAAATTCAGGTTGCCCCTGAAGACCAGGAGAAAAACAACCTTCACTTGTCCTTGGGGCACATTCGCATACAGGGTATTGCCATTTGTCTTGTATAATGCCCCAGCCACGTTCCAGAGAGCTATACTCAGCATCTTTTTTGATCTAATAAATGAAGTACTAGAGGTATATATGGATGAATTTACTCCATATGGGGATGATTTTTTTCAAGCATTTCAAATGCTAGAAAAGATCTTAGAATGATGCATGCTACTAGGTTATGTTTAAGAAATGTCAAGTGTCACATGATGATGACCGAGGGCGTGATCTTGGGATATTACATCTCTGCAGCAGGGATACAGGTAGATCTAGCAAAAATATAGATAATTATTTTACTGCCTACCACCTGCACTAAAACAAAGGTACATAGCTTATTGGGATATGCAGGTTATTATCGTAGGTTTATCAAGCTTTTTTCATAGATTGCGGCACCCTTATATGCTCTAACTAGAAATGTTGATTTCAGTTGGTCTGACAAGTGTGACACAGCTTTTGCGAGTTTAAAGAAACTATTCTCAACAGCACAGGTATTACGTGGACCAAACTGGGAGTTGCCTTTCCACATCGCCACGGATGCATCAAATGTAGCTATAGGTGCTGTCCTCGGCCAAGAGGAGGACAAGAAACCTTATGCTATATATTATATTAGAAAAAATATCACTTCTACAGAACTTAATTATACAGTCAGAAAAAGAATTCTTAGCTGTTATTTATGCAATAAACAAATTTAGACACTATATATATAGCTACAAGTCTTCTTGTACATTGATCACTCTGCCATTTGGTATCTAGCTAATAAACCAATCACAAATGGTTGAGTAACATGCTAGCTATTACTTTTGTAGGAGTTCGACATTACCATTAAAGATCATCTGGGGAAGGAAAACCCAGTTTTTGATTTTCTATCCCGAATCTTGAAGGTGAATGATCCACTGGCGGCAGATGACCAATTTCTGGATGAACAATTGTTTTCCGTGGTAGTTAAGATCCCGTGGTACGCAGATGTGGAAAATTATCTGGCAGTAGGGAAGCTACCTAAACATTTAACAACAAGAGAAAGAAAACTGATTATTCAATGCAGTGCCTAGTTTTGTTGGATAGGTGGATATATTTTTCATACAGGGGCCGACATGTGTATATATAGTTGTATCTGCGAGGATGAGATCCATGACATTCTGAATGCTTGCCATGATGAACCCTGTAGGGGACATTTCGCAGATCGAAGGACAGGACATAAGGTATTACAAATGGGCTATTATTAGCCCACTATTTTTAAGGATGCTAAACAATTATGCCCAGGCCTCTAATAGTTGCCAAAGGATGGGTCGGCTTGGCCAATCTGATGAAATGCCTCTGCAACCCCAATTAGTCATAAAACCCTTCGAGCATTGGGCATTGAACTTCGTAGGTCCATTCCATCCACCATCTAATTAGAAGGTCTGCATATTTGTAGCCATGGATTATGTGACACAATGGGTGAAACGATATATTTACCAAGAGCCACAGAGGAAGTAGTGATTAACTTCCTTTTTTGGCTATTTGTGCAGTATCGATTACAACGAGAAGTGATCATAGATGGGGGAAAGTAATTCATAGGGCACAAGATTACTACCACTCTCAGAAACCATCATATTACGCACAGGATCACTTCTTTGTATCACCCGTAGGTGAACAAGTAGGTAGAAAGCACCAATAATGTTACATAAGCAATTATAACCAAGATAGTCTCAACACAACGATGAGATTGGGCTGCTAGACTACTAGAGGCCTTTTGGGCCTATCATATGACTTGGAGGAATACTAATGGATACTCTTCATACCAGCTTGTGTTCTGTAAAGAACCAATTTTTCCAATCGAATTCGAAATAAAGACTCTAAGAATGGCCCAGGAAGTGGGGCTGGATTTAATAGAAGCCCAATCCAAGTGTCTTCAGTAGATTAACAAACTATATGAGGCTCAATTACTTTCTTTACAAAAAACTGCAATAATCCAACAACAAAGGGAAAAATGGCATGAACAGCCTTATCAAGGAAGAAAATGTTTCAAAAAAGGGGACTGGGCACTTCTGTACGATTCTAGATTCCATGACTTCTCGAGCAAGTTGCAAACAAGATGGCTTGGCCCTTATGAGATTCAAGAAGTGCATAATAATGGTACTCTTACCTTGACTACCATAGATGAATCCAACCACTCTTTTAAGGTAAACGAGCATCGAGTGCACCTCTATCATCAACCACTTGCCAAGGAGTCTTTCTACGAGCAAGTACGTGAGGATCCCTCCATGCAAATTCTAGCTGCAGGGAATGATAACCCAACAACTTTTCCTTTAAAAAAATTGAAATTGTTTGAGAAATTGTAAATAATGTACATACCTTTGTAGGTACTACCATGTAAATATGATTTTTTTTAGGAAGTTTCATTTTACTTTTTTTGTTTTTTGTTGTTAGAACAATTGAACATTTGTTTTTCAATTGATTGAACAACACATTTTATTTTTTGTTTTTGTTGTTCAAACAATTGAGCATTTTTCGTTCAATTGATTGAACAAAACATTTTCTTTCTTGTTTTTGCTATTCAAACAATCGAACGTCTGACATTCAATTGATTGAACAACACATTTTGTTATTTTTTTTCCGATTCAAATAATTGAGTGTTTTTCATTAAGTTGATTGAATAACACATTTTGTTTTTGTTTTTGTTGATTCAAACAATTGAATGTTTGTCGTTCAATTGATTGAACAACACCTTTCTTTTTTTTTTGCTATTCAAACAATTGAACACATGTCGTTCAATTGATTGAACATAACATTTTATTTTTTGTTTTGTTGTTCAAACAATTGAACTTTTGTCATTCAATTGATCGAACATCACATTTTCTTCTTTGTTTTTGTTGTTCAAACAATTGAATGTTTACCATTCAATTGATTGAACGATACATTTCTTTCTTTTTGTTTTTCATTGTTCAAATAATTGAACATTGTTATTCAATTGATTAAACATCACATTTTATTCCTTTTGTTCTTTGTTGTTCAAACAATTGAACGATTGTCATTCAATTGACTAAACAACATACTTTCCATTTTGTTTTTTGCCATTAAAACAACTGAACGTTTTCCATTCAATTGATTGAAAAACACAACTTGTTTTCATTTGTTTTCACTGTTCAAACAATTGAACGACTGCCGTTCAATTGATTGAACAACACATTTCATTTTTATTTTGATTTTCCCATTCGAACAATTGAATGACTGTCGTTCAATTGATTGAACAACACTTTTTGTTTTTGATTTATTTCGTTGTGCAAACGTTTGAACGATTGTCTTTCAATCGATTGAACAACAATTTTCATTTTCTATTTTGATTTTTCTGTTCAATTGATTGAACAACACCTTTTAAGAAGTTAAATTGTGATTTTTTCTCATTTTTTTCTTTCTTGATCATAATGCCATTTTCTCTTATTCTTTTGTATTGCAAATAAGCACCATTTGAATCGATTTGTTCCTCTTGTAAGGAAAAACTATAATAATAATATCATTATGAATTCTACAAGCCTTTTTATGGTTATATTTATTCATAAGCTAATATGGTGTATCTTTAGAATGACTGCCTGAACATCTTTTCTTTTGGACACATCATGAAATGATTCATTATCCTTAATCCATGTTGGCTTATGTTTATACTTCCAAATGGATAAAACTCATTGATATAATGATAAGCGGATAAGAGTATAACATTTTCATTGGCATATTTTTACTTCTTACACTATCCCTGACTCTTTAGGAGAAAATGAGGCTCCCTTTTTCTACAATAAGAATTCCAAAAGAAAAATAAAATATCAAAATGCTTAAAGCATTGTCTAAAGAGGATAGGGGGGCTCATAACAAGGAAACCTAACATGATCATAAGGATGTAATAGGTGACATTCCAATTGGCTATCAAACCAAGGAAATGACCTTCGTGATAATTAATATATCAGAAGAACAGGGGGTCTCATCATGAGCCAGCCTGATCACTTTGTTACACCCTGGTGAGTGGCACTATGGTTATCTGGTCACCATGCCAGAATATTGGTCTATTTATGACAAAGAAAAGAGAAATTCACTGTAAAAAGGACTCTCCCTCATTTTGGGGGTTAAAAAGCAACCCTCCCGAGGCTATCAATGCCTGCTGGCAGCAGTGGCTCTGCTTGTGGTATTGGAGTATCATCTTGTATTGCCATATGTCATCTAGGTCTTATCACTTATGGATTTATTTCTAATGAGAATTTCCATTTGAGTAGCACTTTTACAAGCAGAATAGCATAATGACTTTAATATATATTCATTATATTCCATACATCCAATCATTAAATCACTGTCATTAAACACATACCGCTGATTATGCTGATGTGATTAATTTCGCTCACGGTGAAGATCTTTGACATAATGAATTAAAATTTCTATTTTTATTTGATTAGTTCACATCTAACGACGAATATTTCTTAAATGCTTTCCTAATTTGCATGATGTGTTTTTTAGATTGGTTTCCGGCATTTATTTCGCATTAGTATATTTGCTTTCTTTTCGCGTGATGAAATGGACATGGATCCCTTTTCTCATTAGAGGAGGGATGGTCTGCATATGCACGACACGTATCATAGGTATGGATAATTGTGTGATAATCATTTGGATTACCTAAGGAGTACGAGCTGCATGATGAGTATGAATGTGTAATAATTAATAGGAAATTACGATTTGATGAAGAATGGCAACCATTATGGCGGGCATGCGAACTTATGATCCTTCATTAAGTATGGTTGACAGGACGAATGACCTAACCAAAAATGATAATAATTGTCCAAACAACGTCATTTTCCTATTAATTGTTGTAACATACATTTCTATTGTTCTGAATTACATGGATAAAACACAATTGCATACAAGTGAACCAACCTCAGATGCAGCAGCCATGGGCGGAAGAGATATCTGAAGTGAACCTCCAGTGCTGATGGTGTCGGATCAAGCTCACGAAATCCTTGAATGTGCTGGTTCGTTGCAGTGTTTAAACAGATTGCATGGATTTCATAACGAGCTAACGCTGGAATTTCTGCAAAATCTGCATAACGGTAGCACAGTGGTAAAAGGTATAAGCATGATGGTTTTTGAAGAAGTCTTACCTGAAGTCACCAGAATTTTGGTAGAAGGGGCGAAATGGGTAGATAGACGCGTCATTTTATACAACGCAATTGAAGTATTCCAGGACTCAGGCAAGCAGCTGGTATGAACAGGGAAAGGAATTCATCTTTCGGCGTTACAGTAACCGTGGCAAGAACTAGTGGTCACTGTCCAAAGATACATCACCTACGACGACTGACACGATGTGGTAAAGCCTCGAAAACTTAAACTTCTAGCCATTTTAAAGCAAGAATTTTAGTTAATTTACCGTTTTATCTGAATTCCTTGTTACATGACGTCGCTTGATGGGTAAGGACAACCAAGGACCCACATAGTGTAGTCAACCATCATGGGTTAATTAAATTAATTATCACAAATAGATTGGCCCAACAACAATTAACATGGGACAATATCATAGATCCTACCTTAGCTCCACCACCTGAAAATACAGAAAGAGAGCAACAAAGGCCAAGAACCCCAAGCCCAAAAAGAATACTAAAGAGAAAGAATCTCTCTACACCCTTAGGACCAGCAAAGAATAGGCACTCTGTGCGAGTGAAATCCCAACAGTGAATCCCAATCCAAGTGGAGGAAGTTGAACCATCGCGCACACCTCCTCTTAGTCCGTAGGACCCTCCTTTGCAAGACTATGAGGAGGAAGTGGCAAGGGTATTGGGAAGCATGCGAATGTTTACCGAATGTACAAAATAGCTAGGGAGAATTGAAATAGAACTGTAACCCTGACCGATTGGTCCCTGCTGATAGCCCGGTCATGAGCAAACCCAACCATTTACTAATGCCATGGAGGAATAGAGGGAGTCAATTCATTTTATGGAAACAACCCTCGAAGCCGAGGTACATGAAAAAGAAACTTAGACAATAGGCATCGATCCAATGGACCCCCGAGTAGAAGGAAACCCTGAAGAAGAAAACTTGAGAGATGTCAATCAACTAAGTGATACTCCCCTTTCGAATTCCCTTGCAAACGAGGCCTACCTAGGAGAAGACCCCAAGAGATACCATTGCATTGGGATCTCCTGAAAACGAAATACATAACAACAACGAGTTAGAAGGAGAAATTCCACCAGAACACACAGTTCCAATTGGGAACATCCCTGATGATGACAGAGTAAAACCTGTATAGGAAACAGAGGATAACACAACTAACCCACTATCAGATGAAGGCCCTAGAGTAGAGAAGTCCTATAGAGATAGGCTTAGAAAGATGCTTAGAAAGTATAGAAAACAGAAGCAAGTAATCAGGCAACTGAAACATTGGTTAAAAGAGGCAACTAGAACCAAGAAATTGAAAGCAGAAATGGAAACTGCAAGAACACAAACAAAACATTATTCTGGGAAGGATGATGAGACTCAGACAAAGGTTCTTGTGACGTTTCCAAATGAAACCCTAACTGAGCTAGCTATGATAGAAGACACTTCCATGCACACTGATGCCCCCTGTATCTTTTCGTAGGGAACTCAAACGGACCACCTAACTGCGGATATTGTTGTCCAAACAGATGTTGAAGAATATGTTTGAGTTGATTGTACAATTCAAGAAGCATCTCAAGTTGTTATGCAGACAGACTCTACGAAGACCTAGGATGGATAGGCTTGAACAGATGAAACACCCCTTTACACCCCCTTGGTATGAGAGGTCATCATTAGAAAATTACAGTTGTTTTATCTACCCTAATATGTCTAGTGACCCGACGATAGTGCACCTACCAAATCACCTTGGCATGCTCGCAGAAAGGAAAACAAATTTGTCATAAGTGGAATAACAGTGCATCTTGGAGGTGGAAATTTGGAACTTTGTTACCTTCCAGGAGTGTCAAGTATGTGTTTCCGAATTCTGGATCTCTCCTGTAAAGATGCAGCCACCCCACAGTCTTGTCACAAGAGTTAAGCATAGTGGTCAGCATTATGACCAATGGTCAGCGAAGGTAATTTGAAACATTGTTGGTGCTTCCTTTCTTGTACTTAATGTTAAAATGGAACTATTGTAAGTATGTGGACCATTTCTAATGGCGATTTTTCTACAACTTCCCTTGTGTTTGAATGAACTGTAGGGGTCGATGGTCTGTGTGGATGACTGTTTCCTTCCCCAAAATGTAATGCTTCCATTATTGGAGAGCCTGCAAAATGGAATACATATCTTTGTCATAGATGGGATAATTTTGGACTGTGTTTGAAAGTGTCTCAGTGTGATATGCCATTGGATGTCGCTGCTGAGTAAGAACTACACCAATAGCATATATGGAAGCATCTGTCCCAATCTCAAATGGTTGTTTCAAGTTTGGTAATGTGAGAAATGGTGTAGATAAGAGGTGATGCTTAAAATCAGAAAAAACCTTTTGTTGGGATTCAGACCAAAATAAATTTTCTTTCACTCTGCCCTTGGTGACTTCACTTAAAGACCAAGTGATACGAGAGAACCCCAACATGAACTTACGATAGAAATTGGCAAGACTTAGAAATTTGTGGAGCTCTGTGAGAGTGGTTGGGGCTGGCCAATCCCAAATGGCTTGTACCCTTCTCATCAATTAGGTATGCCAGATATTGAACCTGGGTCATGTAAAAACTGAATTTCTCTAAATTTGTACACATCTCATGTTGTTGAGGGATTTGACACACTTGTCGAATATGGTGGAGGTGCTCTTTCCAAATCTAGCTAAAGATCAAGATGCCATATAAATACACCACCACAAATGCATTGGTGAAGGGTTGCAAAATGCCTTCCATCAATCTCATGAAGGTTGTGAGGACATTCTTCAACCCAAAATGCATGACCAACCATTCAAAAAGGTCCTCCTTGGATTTGAAGGCAATCTTCCACAACTTGGAGGGTTTGATAGGAACCTGGTGATAAATGGACTTCAATTCAATGTTGCTAAAATACTCAGCCCCCTTGAGCTGGTCCAGAAGGTCATCAATTCGTGGGATTGGGTACCTATTTGGGACAATGATCTTGTTCAGCACTCGATAGTCAATACAAAGTCTCTAGTTCCCATGCTTCTTTTGTGCCAATATAATCGAGCTCCCAAAGGGTGATAAGCTTGGCCTAATGTTTCCTTTCAATATCTCTTGAATCTACCTCTTGATCTCATTGTTCTTCAGAATAGAGAATTGATGGATCGGTCCATTGTGTAGCGGCGTACATGGGGCTAGATCGATGGAGTGCTTGCCCTGGTAGTGAAGAGGTGCCCTTGTAGCTGAGATGAAAATGACCCTGTACTCCTCCATGACCTTGTCTATCAGTTGTTTTTGTGTAGAGGATCTCTGTCTTGGAAATGATCTTACTACATTGTTTTGCAGTGATCAAAGAGATGGCAATAGGCGGGGCTATCTCTGGTATCCTGTACAAATTATCACCCAAATTAATAATCACAGAGTGAGGTCTAGACTCATATAAAGAATTCCACTTCCACAAGTATGGTTTTCCTAATAATACATCACAAACATCAAGAGGAGAAGCATGACACAATACCTCATCCATGAAGGGATTGATGCTATATGAAAGGCAACACTTCTGGCTAACAAAAAAATCTCATCCTTGGTGAAGCAACTTGATGGTGTACTACTGCAGATATGTTGTAGTCAGTAGGCCCAATCGCTTCATGAAATCTGTTGAAATGAGGTTCTTTTGTCTCTCGTTGTTGACAATGAACTATAACAAAGAACCCTTCACCCACATTTATGAGTGGAAGAGACGTTTCCCCACCTTTGTATGTTCAAGCTCATTATTTTGGATCATAGTGATGGCCACGGTGGCACTGGGCTCCATATCAATGATCTACTTCCCTTTGTCATTTCCCTTTTCAGGTTCTGACTCAAAGTCAGAACAAGCGTCTGATTGAGAAGCCTTCAGCTTGAACACAAGTGATTGCCTATCTCGGCACTCACTTGTGTTGTGAGTGGAGTTCTTACGAAACTCACACTATTTTCCCATGTCCTTCTTTTTATTTTCTTGCGACTTTGGCGTGTTGTCTTGGGTTGCTCCGGCTTAGATTTTTTCTTTGCTCTATGGTTTTTGGGCACCTTTTCCTTGCTTTAGTTTCGCAAATCCAAAGTCTCACTTCTTTTGTTTAAAATTCTTCTCAATCTTGACAGTGTATCACTATGTCGTGCCAAGAAAGGAGATGTCTAGGAACTCCATCTCATCTTGGATGTACTTGTGTAGAAATCCATGGTCCGTGAGCATAAAATGTCACTTAGAATTCTTGATACCTAGCTTTGTGCGAAGGGTATGGAAAACATTTGTAAACTTCAACAAATATTGGTCCCATCTTGTCATAGCATGGTCCACTTTATGTATTTATCTTCATAGCTGCCGACAGGGTAATATCGTTCCTTGATGGTGTCTCAGAGAGAATTCAAAGTAGGTAAAAACTAAAATTCATGAGGATTCCCTCTCGTCCTTTTGTTAATAGTAGGTTTCCCACCATTCCTTGACATGTGGGAATATCTAATTTAACGTGTACCTCAAAAGGAGTGGCATCTCCAGAGTGGCTATTGGATGAAGATGTGATGCATGTGGGTAGTCATCAAAGGATATGGACACATTTATCCATCATAGCATTCCTCTACCACTCGAGGGTTTCCCCGAGCATTATTTTGAAGGGATATCCTGCCCACTTGTCTTTCTTTTCTTCTGCCATGGGAGGCTGTTGGGATTATTGAGGCTAGTCTTGCAAAGGTTGAATGAGATCGAGCCCTAACTCCTTATACCCTGACCTCGTTAGGGACATGCAAATAAAAGTAGAGAAAGAGAAGACCAATGTTAGGTTCATATACTATTAGTGTAACCCCTTATTGTTATTAGTACAACCCCCTTATTATATTGTTGTGCCCATGTAGTCCCCATATTGTTGTTATTATGCCCCATAGAAGCCCACTATTGTTATTATTGCGCCCTTACATTATTATTGTTATGTCAGCTCTGATTATATTATGACCCCTTAGACTCTTATATATAGAAAGGAAGTCTTGTCATTTGTATCATCCAAGAATTGTTCATTTTTGTAATGTAAAGGAGGTTGCACCCTCAAATATGCTTATTTCTAAGGTGTTGATCTATCTTTTCTATCTTTTTGTGAGCTATTTTCATAAAATTTTGTATCGGAGATTTGGATTCTAGGGTTTTGCTGCTCCAAACAAGTCATTGTGGAATTTTTGCTATAAATTTTTAGCTACAAAGTTTCAAAAGCTAAAAAGAAAACCCATTTGATAAGAAATCGGTCTGAACCGTGGGTCTGAATTTCAAATATTTTCTTGCTATATTTTCAGAGATATGATCTGAGGAATTTAGGGTTTATGCAAGCTCCAGAATTTCATTTCAAACAGGTCATCGTGGAATTTTCGCTATAACTATATTTTTGCACTGGTTCAGAAGCTAAAAAAAACCATTTGAGCCAAAGACTTGGTGAAGGTTGGGCCTAAATTTCAGAGCTTTTTTTGCTATATTTTCGAAGATACAATCCAACACATCTAAGGTTTCTGTAGGCTCCTGAATTAGATCCCAAATAGGTGACCTTGGTAAAATCGTGATAACTCTCTCTTAGAGCATCTGATTCAAATTTCGAAAGTGAAAGAAGTAAGATAGAATGTAGTTTGTTGGGTATCAATTTCAAAACCTAAGGTTTAAGTAGTTACACATGGCACTTCGTACAAATTTGCTCTACTGAACTAGTCTATAATCAGGTCATCATGGGAGATTTGACATAACCCTTCCTTGCAGAATACAATCTTGATCAGACTTGCAGGGTTAGAAAAAGAATTCAGAGGGATACTACAGGATGCAATTTAAGAACTTAGAGATATGAAATTACAGAGTTACAGTCTTTTCAAGATTGAGCTCCTAAAATCAAGAAAAGGAAATATGAGGAGGTTTGATGGCAAGGATCCGGTAAATTGGATACTACAGATGGAAGAATATTTTGATCTACATGAGGTGAAACTATTACAAAAGGTATGTATTACATCTTCATATTTAGAACCAGATCAATTTTTATGGTATAAAGGACTTTGTTCTTGTAAACCACTTGCTACGTGGTCAATTTTCACAGAGGGAATGATAGCACATTATGAGGATATAAAGAGAGACACCTTCCTTAGCCAATTGATAAATCTCAAATAGAAGTGTTCAATGGCAGAGCACTTTGAGGACTTTCAAAAATTAAATATAATGGAAAATGATATTCCAAAGAATCAGGGGATTGATGTCTCCATAGGGACTTTAAAGGATAACATTCAACATGAGGTTCATCTTTGGGAACCTGATTCATTGGAGAAGGAATTCGGATTGGCAAGAAAAGTGGAAAGAAAAATGGAAACAAAGAAGTCTATCCCTCACAAATATAAATATGGAAGTGTTGTTTCTCCTAGCCTTCCAAAACCTACAAGGTTGACACCACAAAAATTGGAAGAAAAAATAGCAAAAGGGCTTTGTTACAATTATGATAACAAATACATTAAAGGTGATAAGTGTGCTGAAAATAAATGATTTTACATAGATTATGAAGAGCAGGAAGAAAAGGATCAAGAAACATCAAAAGAATAGTATATACACCAAGAACCAAGCCCAGAAAAGGAAGAAATGAATCTGACCATATCTTGTAAAACATTGGAAATAATTACCACTCCTCAAGCTCTCAATATAGAAGGACATATCAAGAAGAAAAAGGTTCAAGAAGTTAAAGATCACATCAAGAAAGAAGAAATGTACCCGACCATATCTTGTAATGCATTGGCTAGAATTACCACTCCTCAAACTATCAAGATAGAAGGACATATCAAGAAGAAAAATGTTCAAGAAGTGAAAGATCGCATCGAGTATTAAGAAATGAGTCTGACCATATCTTGTAATGCATTGGAGAAAATTACCACTCCTCAAACTCTCAAGATAGAAGGAAATATCAAGAAGAAAAAGATTCGAGCAGTGAAAGATCACATCGAACATTAACAACAAGTTCTCCAACGTTTATAGGATAGTGCCCCTTTGATGCAGAATGGAATGAAACAACAAGCAAATCAACGTCGCAGCAAAAGAATTTTTGATGTATGCGATTGGGTATTTTTATGGCTACATATCAAGCAAGCTATTTATGAGAAGGAAATGTTGGCAATACTACATGCACTTAAGAAATGGAAACCTTACCTAATGGGAAGACACTTCAAGGTAAAAATAGATCATGATAATCTTAAATACTTTTTAGAAAAAATATTATCTTTAGAAGAATAGAAAAAATGGGTCACAAATATGTTGGGTCGTGACTTTGAAATCATCTAAAAAAAAGGGAAGAAAAATGTTGTTGTAAATTCAATCTCAAGAAAGGATGAGGATGTGGAATCATTGTTTTGTGCTATTTCTATTATCCAACCAGATTGGATAAACGAAGCAAGGAATCAATGGAAGAATGACGAAGAAGTGTGGCAACTCATTCAAAAGCTGAAGAAGGTCCCAGTTCAAACAATATTTCCAGAACTTGACAAGGAAGGAAAATTCATAGAGGAACCTGAAGCAGTCTCAGAACCAAGAAGTCAACAGCTATGAAGTCGATCAATTTCAGAGTATCTCATCAAGTGGAATAACTTACCCATTGAAGCTTCCACATGGGAGGACAAGAATTTTATACAGAAACATCAAGAACTACTCAAGCATTGAGGACAACACTTTTTAAAGGAGAGGGGCATGTATACTACTAGTGTAACCCCTTATTGTTATTAGTACAACCCCCTTATTATATTTTTGTGCCCATGTAATACCCATATTGTTATTACTGTGCCCCATATAAGCCCGCTATTGTTATTATTGTGCCCTTACATTATTATTGTTATGTCAGTTCTGATT
The DNA here is from genome assembly GCA_000404065.3 of Pinus taeda. Taxonomy (NCBI): domain Eukaryota; kingdom Viridiplantae; phylum Streptophyta; class Pinopsida; order Pinales; family Pinaceae; genus Pinus; species Pinus taeda. The sequence goes on from APFE030840061.1 coordinate 28,586, forward strand.
ATATTATGACCCCTTAGACTCCTATATATAGAAATGAGGTATTTCCATTTGTATCATCCAAGAATTTTTCATTTGTGTAACGTAAAGGAGGTTTCCTCATCGAAGAGGCTTATTCTAAAGTATTGATCTATATTTTCTATATTTTTGTGAGCTGGTTTCATAATAACCGCTCTAATACCACAGATCCAGACTTATGCAAGAATGCAACAAAATACATAAATACCCATATAGACATAGATGTAGCAGAAATAAAAATTTGTTTCATTAATATCAAACAACTAAAATATTCTTACATACATAAATAAAAATGAACTAGCTCAAACGATGGTAGCTTATCTCTAAGAAGAGATGTGGCAGCTACACGCCTCTAAATTGTGTTACAATGAGACTCACAGGCCTATTTATTATTGAGAAATAATGGAAAACCTTAAACATCCAAAATCCTAACCCTAGGAGATGAAGCACCAAAATTGTGGGGCCAATTTGGGTAAATTGGGACATCAACTTCCCAGGGCCATAACTTTTCCATGCAATCTCTATTTGGTTATCATAATACCTCGTTTTGAAGATCGCGGAGAGGAGGTTGAAAAGAAATTAATTAAATCAATTGGGACTTTTCTAGTGTCTTCATTTTTCCTAAAAATGTCTTTGAGTCCCTTAAAACAACTTCGGAAGTTTAGGACCCAAAAAGCTACCAAAAATAGTAAGTTGTGCAACAATTAATGAAACTGAAAAGAAACAAAAGCATGGGTCCAAGTGGAATAGGAAAGTGGGCACCAATATCCATGTGGATCATATAACTTCAAAACATATCAACTGAAACATAAAGAAGATCACGATATACATAAAAATAACTAACTAACATTTTCACATCATAAAGTCATAAACAATTTATATTCGTATATAAAAACCACATATGCACAGTCAGTCTAGATTAGTACAAAACACTATCATAATTAGGTCGACTCATATTTGAATATCGTAACCATAACTATCTGCATAGGCCAATCCCATTTAGCATGATACATATAACATCAAGATCTAAATGCAGTAACCTTAATCATCAAGTTAACTATCTTATAACAATCAACAAGTTAACATATAACACACTTATCAACAACATATAACATATTCATCAAGCTAACTATCATATAACAACAACAACAATGCATACAACCACAAGATACTATCCTTCATGACTATCTTACACATGGGCATATGACTACATTAATCAACCAGTATTTATCATACATGTAACCATAATAATAGAATGACAAGCATATACGTAAACCCTAATGCTTATAACAAGCATTAACCACATACCTGCATGCCAAATATACAAACTTATATGAAGATTTTCTCTTACCCTGAAGTCTAGTGATGAAAACTCACTCTCATGATTTGCATCTGCTGCTCTATCTCAACCCACATATTAGCAACATAACATACTAATATAATCATGATGACTTAATTACATATAATGACCTCATGATGCATGTCTATCCTACTATACATGCATAACTATAGCCATGACAATGCATGCATAACAACATATAGACATTGACATGCATAACAAATGCATATACAACCGACACGCTTTCATGACTAACACATCCCAACAACAACATCATCAACTCCTTCATGGAATCAAAACTATAATAATGAAAGCTACGATGCATACATAACAAGAAATTACACAACCTACATGCATGTAGGACAACCACATTCATCCAAGTAGAATGAAAATCAGACATCACCCAAGGGGAATGGAACCATGCTCTAATACAACTCTATAACACCCTCCCCCCACATCTACCCAAGTAACTGTCCAACTAGGGTAAACATGTGATGAAGAATGACTATGATATGACTCAACTCCCTATGTATTAATTAAGGAAGTGGGACCGATGGAACATAGGGAACTAGGCCTTTTAAACCTATAACATAACCCCAAAGAGCCACTTCCAGGTGACTAGCCCTTGATACAAACTGACATTTTTTTGCATTAAAGCCTCGTTCACTCCCTTGAAATGGGCATGCCTGGGACTAGGAATCTCCACTCACTCCCACAACAAGGCATGTGTGCAACTAAGGAAATTTCTAAGTAGTTTAGTGCCAATGACTCTGGATTTTGTGCCACTTTTTTAGGGAGAGGAGTCAGACCATTGCCTAGAACTCCATGAAACTTCCATAAATGAAAAATAACATTGAAACAATGATATGGATGAAAATACTTGAACAAGGACTTGACTGGAAGTCTACTATCCATGAGAGGAATTTCGTCAAACATGTCACAAATATGAATTCTACAAGTTTAAACAACAGATCTGAGCATAGGGTCTCATACTTATCTGGGAATCACTAAGAAGCATTGATTCCTCATCACAATAACTTCATTACCATCTACTAAACCATATATTTTCACTCTCATAAAATTCATTCATAACCAAGATATAACAAACATAGATATCAATGATATAACAACCATATAAGTAAGTATATTTACCCATAAAATACCAAGGAGAAAGAGAGTCCTTATTGGTGAATGTAATAGGAACTACGTTCAAGACTTACACATTCCACCTAACCATAGATTGACTGAACCAAATATCTCCTCAGCCAATCACCCACGTGCCATATTCCAAGCATGAATGTGGGATCTAATAGAACAAATCCATCAAAACCAAACTAGGGCTTCCAGAGGCAAAAACACCTTAACCCTCAACCAATGATTCCATCTCACGATCAGACATCACTAACCATCACCAAATTTCTCCCTACACAATTTTTCCAAGGCTCCATAATGTTTTCTCCATCAAGGGATTTCAAAAATAGTAACTCAACCCACACCTATAGTTGGGCTTCCAGAATGTTTTTTAAACTAGGGCTCCCAAGACCAATAACTCAACCCACCAAGGGCTTCAAGAGTGTTTTTCCAACCAAGGTTTCCATGACTAGTAACTCAACCATAGTTGTTACGATGCTTCTAGAGCGTTTATCCAACCAAGGCTTCGAGGAACTAATAACTCAACCCACATAGAAAGACAAAAAAAAAAACCAACCATAAAACAAAAGTAAAACGCACAACACCATGGATATCTAGGAAATCACAAGGGTAGGCAAAACCACTATCAAGCCAGGAAATTCTCCATACCAATGACATATAATAACCAAATAACCACATTCATATGCCATGCATGCCAAAAGTAGCAAGGAAACCATCCATGCAACTGAGTACCTAGAATTAAAACCCATTGTAGTTGTTGATCTTGAGGTCCTCTTGCGCTTTCCTTCTTTTCCTTTTCCTTCTTGCTCAAAATCCCAAGTATGCCACATTCCTCCAAGGGAGCTCCAAGAGAACTCTAGGTTCCAAGAGTGAGAGAGAGAGAGAGAACCAAAACTGAACTGATCCAAAAAGTGACCAACTGATCCTCAGAATCCTCCTTATTATTGAGCCCTCTAATTTCTTAAATTTCCATTATTTTCCTTTAATTTCCTCCTCTCATGCAAACTATGGCAGTTCAGCTTCATTTTCTCCTAATTTCCACTATTTTCATAAATAAATGCCAAATAAATGTCTTATGCCTTTGCATAGCCTTAGTCTTTTCCTTTTCCAATTTCCTTTAGCCCTAATAACTAAAATGAACACCCACTAGGATGTTTTGGCCACCATTCAATTTGGATAACGTGTCCCGTGACCTTGGTCTTATATTGTTTACATGTGTTTCTGACCAGGGATGCTACAAAATGGATATTGATAGCAAAAGAGGATTCGTGAACCCTTGGAAGAGGATTTGTGTTACAAATATTTCCCCAACCCCGCAACATTATGAATGTTTGGGAGGCCCTCGAAAAAACGGGGTGGTTACTCAATGAAACCCTAGTAGCTGGAGGAGTCATCAGATTGATACCCCAATAAATCAACAATGTAATTTTGAACACTGATCTAATATATCGACCTCTAGAAGGGTTGGTCTCTTGTTGACAGTTGGGTGCAGTGTACAACTGGGTAGGTGTTAATTTTTAATCATGCATAAATTGTCACCGTGGAGAGACATAAGTGTAAAATAAAATTAATACTATCAGACACAAATACCAACATCAATATTAACTCTTGGTGTTGAGTTTTGAATACATGATGACAATCATATGTGTTGCTAAGGATGGATGTTTGATTTAAATGTTAATCGAATGCTTATGGATATATGTGTTAGAAGCCTTGGACATGTTTATGGGGAGATGGCCATGAAGTCTCACGAACTATTGAACTTGTTGTCTCTGTTAGGGTTTGGATAAATTTCAACAGTCATCTACAATAATTAGTTGTAGGAAATAGAGAAGAGAGCTCTTATTTGTTTAGCCTAGGGTTGGAGGCAGGGAAAATTTTAAGAACCACCCTAAATTTATATGTATAATAAACGGGCGAATCCCCATGAGACATAGAAATGGGAGGCTATTTTATCACTAATATATATA